>SKCR01000892.1:0-28648 GCA_019454045.1 Zanthoxylum bungeanum
TTTATCTATACTTTGCTTTCAGGCCAATTGATACAAGAGATGCTTTGGCAAAATCAATATGAGGATTTTTTTTCTTTTTACAGATTAAAATTACAATTTTGTAAGGGCAAAAAGAAAAATCTTTATCATACATTAATAATCCGTAAACCGAACCGAACCAATCCGTAAACCGTTGGTTTAAAAATTTTTTAATCCGAACCAAACCGTTATTTAATGGTTTGGTTTTAGAGGAAAAAAAAACCGGACCGTAAAATATGGTTTGGTTTGGTTTTTAACAAAAACCGAACCGCGCCCACCCCTAGCGCTGACGTGGCGGATGATGTGTCTGCTGACTGAGCGATGATGTGGCGCTGACTGGGCGTGACGTGGCGCTGACTGGACTCGTCTTCAACCTCCAGAGGCGCGTGTAGCGCGTGGCCAAGAGTCTTCCTCACTCGGCGGCGCGTGTTGGCGCGTGTGCGGCGACGTCTGGCCTCCGTTTGGTCACCGTGAAATACCACCGAGCTCGTCTCGACGTGAACTAGCTGATGGTGCCCTCAAATTGGATTTTTGACAACTTTCGTCGAAATCGGTTTTCTGAACGGAAGCTCTGTTAATCGGTTTTACGACCCCAGATAACAACCGAAGCTTATGATACCACTTGTTGTAATTCTTCGATCACTTTAGAAAGTGTTTTGAGGAAAAACCGAATTGCTTCTATTACTACAAGAATAGATTACAAGTATTACAAAACTTGAATTACAAAAACCTCACACTTTCTCTCTATACAACACTCTCTTTGGGATACTTTAAACATACTGCAAAGGCCTAAATTTATAGGCAACATCCAGTGTCAAAATGTCAACAAATCTACAGTAACCCACCTAAAGTAGGTTGGCTTCTTCTTCCATTTTCAACTCCCCTTGATTCTTGGCAATCACCACCTAAAGGTGGCTTGGAGTTTTCTTATGGATGCATGGCAGCTGGTTCATCCTCACATGGCAGGAAGCTTCTTGCCAATTTGCACACTTCATGCAAAACAGCTGCACACTTGAAGAAAACAGCAGTTGGACTCTACAGTCCAACAAACCATCAATATATATTATATATTATGATGTAAAATCCCCATAAGACATGCAAATAACAAGAAACAAAACAAAATAATTCCCAACATAAATCAAGATCTGATTAGATTTTAGCAACTACAACAAATGATGAAATCACATATCTAAGATTTGGGAAATCAAAAGAAAAATGTAAAATGCAGTTTCACCAACAAGGGAAAAAAGAAGATACAGAAATCAGAAGAAAATAATATAGAAAAAAATAGAAGAATAAAATGGAAATAGAGAAAAATAAGAGTAGCTAAAACTCTAAATGATCATGCAGTTCAACACAATATGTATATACTTCAATCTAATGCTCTAAATGATCATGCATGAGTCTTATGAGCTTAAAAATACATGAATATCAACTCACTTACATCAATAGCCCTAAGCTATAGAACTTCGCAAGGCGATTTATTCATTGAGCTTTATCTATATATCATTTCGAAGTACTCACAGAGGACAATCTGAATCGCTCATTATCTCATCAATCACACTTAAAATTGTGTCTCGAAATAGGAAAAATACATATTTTTCCCCTTATTTTCCAATAATCCCTCATATGAATGAAATTTGGAGGAAACCATAAAACAACAAGTTTTGACACTAAAATATTTTGACATCAATGATCAAGTTCGACGGATCGAAACTTGCATAGGATAGGTAGATATAAATCTTTGAACCTTCCCTTGTGACAATATATTTATTTTACTGACTGATCAGTAGACGCAATGTCTTTGAACTGTTTTATTTTTAGTGTAAACGATGATACAATACACACAAGAATCTTTCCTAATACAATTGAGTTCTCACGGTTATGTAAACGATGAACTGTCAAAGTGTATGCAAATTTTCAACATGGACTTGGCCATTTTGGAATACCATCTAATAAATGGTGTAGCCATTCAACCTCTTCACCACACTTGTTCTAAGCAATAAACTCAGATTCCATTGTGGATCTGGCTATAACAGTATGCTTGGAAGATTTCTATGATACAGTTGCACCTCCTAGTGTGAACACATATCCATTAGTAGGCTTGGATTCTTTTATGTCAGATATCTAGTTAGCATCACTGTATCCTTCTAACATGGCTGAATATCTAATATAGTGCAGCCCATAGCTATGAGTATACTTTAAATACTTGAGTATTCTTTTTATTGCTTTCCAGTGGTCAGTTCCAGGATTACTCTTGTATATACTAAGTTTATTAACTATGTAAGCTATGTCTGGTCTTGTACAACTCATTAGGTACATTAAACTTCTAATGAATCTATATTACTCTACTTGAGAAATACCTTCTCATTCATTCTTCGATAGATGTCGGCTAGTATCTATCGGTGTTCTCGCCACGACATAATCATCTTTATTAAATTTCTCAAGAATCTTATCTGTATAATATGATTGACTTAGAATGATGTCATCTGATGCTTTTGATATTTTAATTCCAAGTATCACATCTGCCAAACCCATGTCTTTCATATCGAATCTTGAATTCAACATATTTTTGGTAGATTTGATCATTTTTTCATCACTACCCACAATGAGCATGTCATAAACATAAAGACATAAAATGACATAGTCATTTGTAGTCTCTTTGACATAAACACATTTGTCACATTCGTTGATTTTGAAACCATTAGCTATCATAGTATTATCAAAATTTACAAGCCATTATTTTGGTGCTTGCTTTAATCCATATACAGACTTGATCAACTTACACACTTTATTTTCTTGTCCCGGGGCAGAAAAATATTCTGGCTGTTCCATGTAAAATTTTTCTTCCAAATCTCCAATAAGAAATGTTGTTTTCACATCCATCTGATGTATTTCGAGATTGCGCAAAGCTGCGATTGCTAGTATCATTCTAATGGAATTTATTCTCGTCACAAGAGAATATGTATCAAAGTAGTTTAGACCTTCTTTTTGCTCATAACCTTTAATTACAAGTTTAACCTTATACTTATCAATCGATCCATCAGCTTTCATTTTCCTCTTGAAAATCCATTTAGACCCTAGAGGTTTACATTCCAGAGGAAGACACCTCCACACTTGTAAGTATTTGTAACAAGATATTTTATCTTTCCATAATTCATAGGGGATTTTTTCTTTTCCTTTCTATGGTACCTTATTTAAAAGGTAGTTAGTTGACAAAACAGCTTCCCCCACATGTTTAGAGTTAAACCAGAACTTATTTGCATTGCATTCATCATTTATTTCAAGGTATGATTTTTGCGCTCTACAATCCCATTGGATTGAGGTGAATAAGAAGTCACTGTTTGATGTATGATTTCATTTTGTTCACAAAAAGGTCTTAAATTGAGCAACATACTCACCAACTCTGTCACTTCTCAACTCTTTAATTCTGTTATTATTGATTTTCAACTTCATTCTTATAGAGAATAAATTTCTATATAACTTTGTCCTTGTTTTTCATCAAATACATATAACAATAATTTGTGCAATCATCTATAAAAGTAATAATGTATTTATCACCACCTCTTGTTTCAATGGATTTAAAGTCACATACATCACTGTGTATTAGATCAAGAGGTTTAATATCTCTTACAATTGTTTGAAATGATGAATTTGTAAGTTTTACCTCAACATATGATTCACATTTATGTTTATAATCAATTTGGAATGTACGTATATGCTTCATATTAATTAACTTACGTAATGAATTATAATTAACATGTCATAATCTAGCATGCCATATATTAAAAGACTCAAGCAAATAAGTAGAAAACATATCTTTAATGATTTTTGGAATAACAGTCATTACATTGAGCTTAAATAGCCCATCAAATACATATCTCTTCCCCACATACATTCCATTCTTAGACAAAACTACAATGTCTAATTCAAAGACCATTTGGAAGCCATGCTTATTCAAAAGCGATCTTGATACCAAGTTCTTTCTAATTTCTGGTACGAACAGAACATTATTCAGAGTCGGTTCATTTCCAGAGGTCATCTTTAGAATCATTTTTCCTTAACCTTGTATCTCAGATGTAGCTGAATTCTTCATAAATAATTTTCTCCATTTTCAACAGGTTCAAAAGAAGTAAACAATCTCTTGTCGGAATAAACATGTCTGGTAGCTCCAGTATCAATCCACCACTCTTTTGGATTTGAACCTACTGAATTCACTTCCGACACAATAGTAGAAAGGTTTATGTCAGAAACATCTTGGGTGATGTTGTTCACCATGTTGGCTTATTGAGCTCGTTTATTCTTCGGTAATCTGCATTCCGAAGCTTTCTGTCTCATTTTATCACATTTGAAGCACTTTCCTTGAAATCTGGTTTGTTTATTGGATACATCTTCCTTAGGACCTAACTTAGGTACTTTGTTGATCTTCTTGCCTTTGAAGTTATGACCATTTTCCACTACATTTGCTCTTGCCTCTGAACTGGCCATTTTCTTTTTCCAGAATTTATGTTGCTCTATTCAATTCGAAGCTTAATAACAAGATCATCAAAATTCATTTCCCTTTTCTTATGCTTAAGGTAGCTCTAGGAATCTTTCCAAGCATGAGGTAATTTTTCAATGATAGCAGCAACTTGGAAAGTTTCACTCAAGTTTATCCATTTGTAAAATTTCTGACAACTTGAAGTTCCTGAATTTAAATCATAACAGATTTGGAGTCCACCATCTTATAATCTAAGAACAGACCCACTATAAATTTTTTAGTACCTACATCCTCAGTCTTTTACTTGCGGTCCAAAGACTACCACATCTCTTTGACTGTTCTTATCAACATAAACGATGTACAGAGAATCACTTAAGCAATTCATGATATAATTATTACAAAAGAAATCAAAATAATTCCAAACATCTATTGCACTGATAACTTGAACATCATTTTCACCAACCTTGGCCTTTGGAACATTTCAGTCAAGAACCCCACAAAGTTCAAAGTGGTCAGATAGGAAAACATTTTTTGTTGCTAACGTTTAAAATTAAGCCCATCAAATTTCTTAGGCTTATCTGCATGATTCACGGGAACCATGACAGAAGCAATAAGTTTTGAAACAGAAGCAGAAGTTGTTGCAGTAATTCCAGTCCGTGTGCTATTAGTATTTGCCATTGCAAGACAGAATATGTTTTAAGATTGTTGGCAAAAACACACAGTATCAATTCAAAAATGATATAATAATAATAGTGAAACTGGTATTACAAAGTCAGCACATAAACGGTAAATGTTGTAAAAATAAAAGAATCGAAAATCGGGAAAACTGTTGAGTCATGTTATCAACAGTCTCCTTAAAACATATTCGTCGCCCACAACGGTGCTTGGGATCGAACCAGCGTATGTTTTCCAGTATAAAACGGCAACATATAACTTTGAAGTACTACCAAATTACCTAAATGAACTTGGTTGTGTGTTGAACTTGATCTGAAAATGAAGTAGGAAACAACAAGAGAACTTGCTCACAGTTTTGGGGTATTTGCTCACAATAGTTTGGTGTTGTTGGTCTCAACAATTTGGCTCTAACACTCTCAATTTTTTTTTTGTGGCTGGGAAAACGAAACACCAAGGCCTTTATATATATTGAAAGACGAAAGAACCTTTCAAATTTCATAATATAAAAATGATTAATTCTTCATTGAATATCATATTTAATGGGAGGACTTATTGCACAACATGGCTAGCTGTTATAGAATATGAAAAGCCACCAAAAAATTAAAGAAAAATTAGCAAAATCAATGCCTACTCGAGCCCGGCTCGATTTGGGCTGCATTGTGTACGCAGGATGTGCGGTCGCACATTGACTCAAGGCGAACCAAGCCCGAATTGGGTTATGATTTACACCCTTTGCTGGCGCGCGTGTAGAGAGAGACTTTATCCATAGGTTCTTACCAACCCATAATCTCACACACATATATATAAGCTCTTCTAAACTTAGTTAGATTTTAGATATAGCCTTCATTTCCTTTATTTTTCCTTCTCAATAGGTGCACTTTGTGAGACAAATTCTCATTCACCCGAGCATCATTTTGAGTGTATCTATATACCATTTAGAAGTACTAATGGATGAGAATCTGAATCGCTCACGATCTCATCATTTCCACAAATGTGTCCCACTTAAAATTGTGCCTCGAAATAGAAAAAAAATACATATTTTTCCTTATTTTCCAACAGTGGATAGATTAGAAGGCAGAAATATAAAGCTGAGTAATCGAGCCATCACAACTCTCACCATTGATGTTATTATTATTTTTGCTGTTACTTATGAGCTTTTTATTTTCAAAGAAGGAAAATTATCATTTTCCACCTTATAAATAGGTTAAGTGTTGGAAATTCTTCTAAATGTTCATTAAGGGTAAATATGTCCTTTTCTTGCATTGGGTGCTTGTGAGGGGTACAACCCTTTGGAGGGTTGCACCCCACCCCAAAGGGTGCCCTATTGGCACCCTTACATGCCTTATAAAAGAGGCATTATATCCAATACAAAAGTAACAGAAAAGATATCCGAAATTTGTGAGTCATTTGTTGTTTTTGGTTTTTGAGAGATAGTTCAACCATTTCCTATTTTGTATACTTGTCAAGGAGTGCTCATTGGACAAGAAGGAACCAAGTTATCCTGGGAGAACATTGGCCAATTGCGAATCCGTAAAACACCTGTGACGGGCCAATAAGTTCTTAAGGACAGAGGATTATCTCGACTTGGATTCATAAGGTTTTTCTTAATTTTCAAGTTTTAAGGTTTTCTAGGGTTTATGCATATTAGATCCAATTTTCTGGTTTGAATTGTTTGTTTGCATGTTATTTATTTGATGTTTAATGACACTAAATTTACAACAATCTTAAGAACTTATTGGATTCTAGTGTTGTTAGATAGTAACTTGCATGCTATGGTAGAAAATTCTCTGGGAAAATATGAACTGTGCATGAAAAACCCGTAGGGCGTTCGAACGTCCGACGCACGCGAAGGTAAAAAACTAAAAATTCGTAAGAACGTTCGAACGCGTCTTCAAACGCAAGCCTTCTGCCTAAGAACGTTCGAACGCGTCTTCAAACGTGAATCGAACGCAGACCTTCTGACTTAGTTCGTTCAAACGCGTCCTAAACGCAACTCGAATGTGAACTCTCTGGAATCATTCTGTTCGAACGCGTTCTCGAACGCTATACGAACGTGCACTCTCTGGAAACATTCCGTTC
Organism: Zanthoxylum bungeanum; assembly: GCA_019454045.1. Lineage (NCBI taxonomy): Eukaryota > Viridiplantae > Streptophyta > Magnoliopsida > Sapindales > Rutaceae > Zanthoxylum > Zanthoxylum bungeanum. Next base: position 7,253 of record SKCR01000892.1, read on the forward strand.
GAACGCGTTATCAAACGCTACATGAACGTGAACTCTCTGGAACACTTCGTTCGAACACGTTAACAAACGCAACACGAACGTACACACACTGGACAGTCTCATTCGAACGTAGATACGAATGCGACACTAACGAAATAGTCATGGAATTGTTATAAACTGCAAAGACTTATATTAATATTAACTTAGTTAATCATATACTGAATCACTATAATCTTGGTATTATATATTTAAGTTATTATTAGGTTGTTCAATTATCACAAGCATACACTTAGTGATAAAGTTGAAAAATTTATGTGTGTTGCATACTTGGTTGAGAATTAAAAGTGTAATTTTACACAAGTAATTTCATCCAATCTTGATTGACACTTACACATATATATACACTTATCGTATACAGTTTGTACTATTGAAGAAGTGTAATACTGAGTTTGAATTGCTAAAAGATCTCATTGAAAAAGTGTTTAAAGAATATTCTGTCAAAAAGACGATAAGAGCCTAAGTGGTCAGGGATTTAAGTGGTTACTCCGGACCCCCCTCGTCCTCTGGGAATATTCGTTTATTCATTTTTCTAAGGAATCTTTAGTTGAAATTCAAGGACTTGTGTTTATTGGAACCACCGTCCAATAGAACAACAAATGGTAACTTAGTATATCACTTTGAACAAGATCATTTGTTGATCGTTGTGCAATTTGTCTTTCAAAAGACCTATTGACCCCTGTTGATTTTTCCAAGCGGAAACATCATAGTACCGGTCTCTTATGGAGAAAATCCGGAGAAGTTTGGTGGAGCAAACTTCAAACAGTGGTAGAGCAAAATGTTGTTCTACCTGAAAACTCTGCAGTTGGCTAAGTACCTCAAAGATCCTCCGGGTCCTGTGGAGGGTGAATCAGAGGCAGCCAAGGAACTACAAGAAGAGACATGGTCGTCTGGCGACTTCCTATGCAAGAACTACCTTATGGGTGGTCTTAACAATACCATGTACATTGTGTACTAAGGCATGTCTTCTGCGAAGATTCTCTGGGAATCTCTCGAGAAGAAATACAAAACCGAGGATGCCGGACAAAAGAAATTTGTCGTGGTGGTAGAATGATGTCTCAGTTGGGTGAACTGCAGTTGATCATTCATGAAATACTGGATGAATGAATGAAACTCTGTGAGACGTTTCAGTGTTGCCACCATAATTGAAAAGTTACCTCCATCATGGAAGAACTTCATGAGCTATCTGAAACACAAAAAGAAATAGATGAGCCTTGAAGACCTTAATGTTCGATTAAGAATCGAGGAGGACAACAGGATGTCCGAGAAGGCCAACTACAAGACTATGGAGTCTAAGGCCAACATCATTGAGGGTGTGAAGGGTAGCAAGAAAAGAAACAGTGGAGCTGATTCTTCCCAAGTGAACAAGAAGTTCAAAGGGAATTGCTACAACTGTGAAAATAGCGGTCATATGACAAAGGACTGCAGAAACAAGAAGTCTCAGGACAATGGCAAGAAAAATGAGCCTATGTCGCTGAAGATGAGAAGTTAATTGATGAGATTTCAGAAATGAACCTCTCAGCAGTGGTAACTGAATCCAACTTGGTTGGGAATCCGAGAGAATGATGGGTAGACACTGGGGCTACTCGTCATATCTGTGCAGATAGCAAGATGATTTCCTCGTATCAGAAGGTCGATGGCGGCGATCATCTGACAATGAGAAACTCGTCTACCTCTAGAATGGTTAGACAAGGCACAGTGGTTCTGAAAATGATATCTGGAACGGAGCTTACATATAAGAATGTTTGCATGTTCCAAATATTCGGAAGAACTTGATCTCGGGTTTATATTTGTTTCTGACAAGATTATATTGACCAAAATGATGTCTATGTAGTTAAAGGATACCTCGCTGAGGGCCTTTTCAATGACTGTCAATTGTGCTGTTAATAAAGCTGAAACTTCTGCTTATATTATTGAATCACAAAATGTATGGCATGGGAGGTTAGGACATGTTAATACAATGCGTACATTAATTAACATGGACCTTATACCTAAATTTGCATTGATAGCCAACATAAGTGTGAGGCATGTGTTGAAGCAAAAATACATAGAACATCATAGAACGAAGTTCTGAACCCTTGGAACTTGTACACACTGACGTGTGTGACATGAATATTGTGCAAACAAGAGGCGGTAAAAAGTACTTTGTCAGTTTTATCGATGAAAGCACAAGATTCTGTTAAGTGTATTTACTGAGGAGCAAAGCTGAAGCTATTGAGAGCTTTATACACTGAGAACGAAATTGCAAATCAACTTGGCAAGGAAATCAAAAGAACCAGGAGTGATAGAGGTGGTGAATATGTTTCATCATTTGGTGAATATTGTTATGTGCACGAAATTATTCACGAAACCCATGCCCCTTATTCTCCTCAACAAACGGGATTGTTAAGTGCAAAAACCGAACGTTGAAGGAAATGATGAATGCCATGTTGACTAGTTCTGGTTTACCTCAGAACTTGTGGGGGGAAGCCCTGCTTTCCACGAACTACGTTCTGAACAAGCTTCCTCACATGAGATTGGACAAGACACCATATGAGTTGTGGAAAAGTTATGTACCTTCCTACAAATATCTGAAAATGTGGGGGTGTCTTGCCAATTGCCAAGGTGATGGTTCCTAAACCTAAGAAGGTGGAATATGACCCAAAACTATTGACTGTATATTCATCGGATATGTTTGCAACAGTAGTGCGTATCGATTCTTGGCACACAAGTATGAGATTTCTGACATCAATCCAAATGTGATGATTGAGTCAAGGAATGCAATATTTTTTGAAGAGACATTTCCTTGTAAGGAAAGACAAAGAAGATAGTCTTTCAAAAAGATCTGTTGATACTGTCAAGGTTGACCAAGAGTCAGATCCGATTTTCTGACATATTGTTAGAAAATGAGCCTCACTGCTATAAAAAAGTAATGTCTTCTCTGGAGGCACCTCTGTGGAAAGAGGCTATGAACAGTGAGATTGATTCAATCCTACAAAACCATACTTGGGAGTAGGTTGATCTTCCTCCAGGTTGTAAGCCACTAGGCTACAAATGGATATTCAACTGAAGATGAAAATGGATGGATCAATAGAGAAGTACAAAGCGAGGTTTGTCATAAAAGGTTATAGACAAAAAGAAGGCCTTGTTTACTTTGACACCTATCCACCAGTGATTCGTATCACATCGGTAAGAATGCTTATAGCCATAGCAGTTATATTTGGTCTTGAAATACATCAAAAGGATGTAAAAACGTCATTCTTGAATGGTGAATTGGATGAAGAGACTTACATGGAACAACCAGAAGGGTTAAATGTTCTGGGATAAGAACAGAAGGTGTGCAAACTTGTGAAATCCTTGTACGAATTAAAACAAGCACCTAGATAATGACATGAGAAGATTGATAAAGAGATGTTGTCAAGTGGTTTTAAAACCGATGAGTGTGATAAATGTATATACACCAAATCAACTCAATAATGATATGTCATTGTATGTCTCTATGTAGACGATATGCTGATAATTGGTAATAATCATGAGTTGATTCAGTCTACCAAAAAAGTGTTATCCAGCAAATTTGATATGAAAGATTTGGGAGTAGCTAACCTAACTCTTCATCTATCAAAGAATACTGGCTTAAGCATATCACAATTAGAGTATTCAAGGATCATCGGAAGTCTGATGTATCTCACAATTGCACACGAACTGATATCGCTCAAGCTGTAAATAGGCTTAGCAGATATACTAGCAATCCAGGACATAACCACTGGAAAGCCATAGTAAGTGGTTTGAGGTATAAGAAACTTCAAAACATGGGCTACATTACGAGAGATATCCTGCTGTTCTAGAGGGATACCGCGATGCTGACTGAATATCTGATACAGTGGATTCCAAATCTACGGTTGGATTTGTTTTCACACTTGGTAATGCAGCTGTGTCATGGAAATCCTCGAGGCAAACATGAGTTGCCCGATCTACTATGGATTCAGAGTTCATAGCGTTAGAGAAAATAGCGGAAGAAGCGGAATGGCTTTGAAACTTCCTGGAGGATATTTCTAGTTGGGCCAAACCGGTGCCAGCGATTAGCATACATTGTGAAAGCCAATCGGCTATTGGGAGAGCCCAAAATACAATGTATAATGGTAAGTCTCGACACATACGTCGGAGACATAATACCATAGGTCAACTGCTCTCAAGTGGCATAATAACGATCAATTATGTCAAGTGGAAGGAAAACCTAGCGAATCCACTAACTAAAGGTTTACCTCGAGAGCAAGTTGAGAAGTCATCGAGGGGAATGAGCTTGAAGCCTATAAATTAAGAATTGTCACTGTGGAAACCCAACCTAGCTGACTGGAGATCCCAAGATCTAGGTTCAAAAGGGACAACTGAAACTTTGTGCAATTCAAAACAAGCACTGAAGAGTTTTGTACTCTTTCCCATTCTGATAATGACGTTGAGTGCTGTCTGTCATTGGTTATGATAAGCTAAGGCTTTTAATGATCACTATATTAGGAGACGAGTCCTAATGGGGGTAAAGACAGATTACCTCTTCATAGTAGATCACCTATTTCAAGTAAGAAGTGTGGCCGCTTCCATGGGAACTTTTAAAGGCGGGTTACCCTAAAGTACTTGATGAATCCGGGACCGTTGTTCAGGGCCGAAATGGACACAACCGTAGAACGGGAAAATGGTTGAAGTAAAGCTGTGTATTGGCAATTATCTTGGTTTACACCAACGGTAGAACAGTTCAAGACTATGGGTCACTAGTTTGCCAAGTAAATTCGATTGTCATTCACTAGGAAATGTTCAAGGCGAAAGCTACCTATTTCGATATAGCTTTAGTTCATGGTAACTCTCTCAAGTGTCTCCATGAATATTTGAAGAATTGTGGGGGATTGTTGGAAATTCTTCTAAATGTTCATTACGGGTAAATCTGTCCTTTTGTTGCATTGGGTGCTTGTGAGGGGTACAACCCTTTGGAGGGTTGCACCCCACCCCAAAGGGTGCCCTTTTGGCACCCTTACATGCCTTATAAAAGAGGCATTATATCCAATACAAAAGTAACAGAAAAGATATCCAAAATTTGTGAGTCATTTGTTGTTTTTGGTTTTTGAGAGAGAGTTCAACCATTTCCTAGTTTGTATACTTGTCAAGGAGTGCTCCTTGGACAAGAAGGAACCAAGTTATCCTGGGAGAACATTGGCCAATTTCGAATCCGTAAAGCACATGTGACGGGGCCAATAAGTTCTTAAGGACAGAGGATTATCTCGACTTGGATTCATAAGGTTTTTCTTAATTTTCAAGTTTTAAGGTTTTCTAGGATTTATGCATATTAGATCCAATTTTCTGGTTTGAATTGTTTGTTTGCATGTTATTTATTTGATGTTTAATGACACTAAATTTACAACATTAAGTACTGTTTATTACGAAAGCTTTGAATTCGTTCTCTTTTCCCCCTATAATTGAAAATTATTTACTTTTCCACTTGTACAAATTATCTTTTTAATTTAAGGAAAATTATTTATTTTTCATATCATAAAAGTGAAAAAATAAACACATTTGAAACTTCAGATGTAAAAAAAATTAAATTTCAAAGATTTCATGAAAAATGAAAAATGAAATTTACACCATTTACTAGTGGAAAAATGATAATTTCCCTATTATTAATAGCTATCCGGCTCTAATGTTACATCTTAATCAATTTTTTTTTTTTAAAAATAAAACTCATATACCTATAAATCTTTGTATAAACTCGAACTCACACCCTCAATTTTATCTTGAGAGCATGAGACAACCGGACTACTAACGCTAGTGATATTTTGTTATTAGTTCAAAAATTTATGATTATTTTATTATTAATTTATAATAATAAATAAAACAAAATACTTGTGGAAATAATTCGTTGCTAAATTTAGTAACGAGATTTCCTTAGGTATTTTATCTCTAAATCGCAGAGTCAATTTATGATGTCTCGTTTAACAAAGTTCGTTGCTGAAATATCGATGGAAATTTCAATGATATTCTATATCACTATATTTTTACAGAGATTTTTTTTTTGGATAAATATTGGTAATCCGTTAGTAATTATCGACAAATAATTTCTTATTGGAGAATTTAGATATTCTTATAATACTAATAGTTTGTTTTTGTGGACACCCACTTAATTTGATATTATAATACTTCAATAATTAGTATGTAAATTATTTTGTACTGATAATTTTTTGTCTCAGTTTTCTCCTCAGTCCTAATCTCCGAAATATGATATAGCTGCTGTGAGAGAGATGACATATACACCCGAAATATGATATATTATCTCCCGAAGTTCACGCGCATGCAGTTTCGAATTATTTTAATATATATTTGATCTAAAATGAAAAACTACAGTTAGATCCACTTATTTGTCTTAAATACACTCAAGTAACAAACGTTGGAATTTATGACACCTAGATCCCACAGTTAAAATTCTCTAATATATCATTCAAATTTTTCAAGTGCCAGCCGTCAAGTAGCTACGGCTCCCGAGGGAACAGAGACAAATTCAAAAATTTAGGTTTTTGCTGCCAAAAAGTGAAGAAGAATCGAGACACACATTGTCGCTAACAGTGAGCCAATTTGATGCCAGATTTCGCTTAACATCGCAGAAGATTTCAATATGGCGGGCAAAAAGCATAAGTATAAGAAGAAGAAGAATAAGCAGAAGCAGAAACAGAATCATCATCAGACGGAAAGCACTTTTTTCTTCTTCCCCTCACATATTCCAAACCCTAATCTCCCAAATTCGCTCTCAACAGGTACCCTTTTCTCACTACTACGTAATTCTCTGTTAAATTTGTGAATATTCCGTTTATAAATTGTTTAAATGTGTTAAATTTTAGGGTTTAAAGCTGCCAATTTTGACGAGCTTATATTACCTATTGAATCGCTTGTGGAATGAGGAAGTAAATCTATCTGATGAAGAGTTCAATGAGTGTGGCTTCGTGGTTGAGTTTGATGAAATATGTAGCCTTTCTAATGTTTTGTTTGAAGAACTTGATAATAGAATTAACAAGTTGTTCTTTGCTCATGAGCAAGGTCAAGGTTTTTCGAGTTTGAATTTGTCGGCTTACATCGAAGAACTAACTATGCTTTTGAGGTGTTGTATGGTTATTTTGACCTTGCCCATGTCGGTGTATGACCAAAATGTTTTGATACAAAATTGCCAAGTTCTTCTTTCGATACTTGGGAGATTGATTTCAGTGGACATGAGTTGGGGAAATGAGAAAACGAGAACACCTGTCAGCATTCCAAAGTTTGTTCCTTGTGAAAACACACATGGTGTGGAGGATTTTATTGATTTTCTACCTGTACTGGGATCTTCCCATCCGTTCCAAACAGTTGTGTGTGCATTACTTGAGGTATTTGCAGATGAGCTTTTAATGCGTAAATCATTGCAAGAGTGCTTTCTGCTATTTGATTCTACATCTCCCGCAAGTAAAATGCTATTCATGTGCCACTTTGCTCATGGTGATATTGGAACTGTGCTGGAGGTGATTGCTGCTCATTTTATTATATCATTTTCTGATGAGCAAGCACTTGAAGGTTTACTCAACAGATTAGTTTGGCATCACGGCAATGATCACAGGATTCCTGAGATGAGCTTGACTGAATCCTTATCATTGCTTCAGAACTCCATCATGCTTTCTGCACCAAAAATGTTTCAGGCGCATCTGATTTTATTGGTAGCAGAAGCCATAGGCATAGGCACATGTTCCAAGTATTTGAAACCAGATCTTAGAATCACGGATTACTTAACAGCATTTGAAAGGTCAATCACTTTGTACACCAGACACATGTCAAGCTTGGATATGTTTGGTGATCCTATATGTAGTAAGAGTTCAACTGTCAAATCATGTATGCTAGGAAGTTGTCCGCTAACGTTTGAGTCTTACCTTCAGCCGGCCACAATGAACATGATTAATCGTTTAGTTTCAAGGTTAAATGATTCCTGGGATTCTTATGTAAACAATAGATCCTTGAGAGGTAAAGCTGACCTGGTGGATGTCTCTTTTGCATATGTGAGGGACAGCTTGTATCTTTTTGATCAAACATTTGAAGATAAAATTTTGTCAATACTAACTTCCGTTGTAATTAGAGGCTCTTCTGATGATAATCATGATATATGTGATAAAGTTTTGTGTAATGGGGGTAGAAGTCCCGAAGACATATATCTTCTTGCTTCGATATTGAAGTTAATGAGCAGTTCGTTGTCACAAGCTATTTGGTGTTTAAGACGTGGCAGCAGTTCTGGTTGTCTGAACACCTTGCAGGATGTTTTGTTACGAAAGGAATATGATTTCATAGTGCATCTTGTTGGTGGTTTTCAAAAATATAGTTTCCATTTACCGATACAGAAGTTCATATCTGAAATGATGAAAGCTCACCCAACAAGGCATAAGGAGTCCAAATGGATGTTTCTCCATTTTTCAGGCTTACTAGCATCAAGTTATATTAGCAGGCTTGATTTCTTAGTTAAGGACTGCATATTTACAATGATGTCCTTGTTAAATTTATTTGTTTTTGAAGAGGGTGATTTAGATGCACTGTCATCGTTGTTGAATTCTGGATTGAAATCTGTTTTATCTAAATCTTCCGATAAAATCAGGAAGTTACATTTATGCCTTCCCAAATCACTTTCTAAAGCTAAATCTTCTGATAAAATCAGAAAGGTACATTTTTGCCTTCCAAAATCACTTTCTAAAGTTCATTTTTGCTCTTTCCACCCTATTCTAATGTTACGAGTTAATGGTGCAGGCTCTACGGGTGCGAAGGGCCAGCAACAAAATTGCATCAGTATTTCATAAGACTCAGAAATTGTACTTGAGGTACATCATTATCTTCTGCTTAGTGATGTTGAACTTGTGAATTTGCTGGTTCAATATTTGCCTTAAATATTGTTATCTATAATTTACTTGGAGTGAATTTGACGTGCTTCTGGATAAGGTTTACTCTGTGTTATAGTGTTCCTTTGCAAGCAGGTTTATCTAGCTTTGTACATTGTATAAAGCTACCGACACCTCAAGAAAGAATCATAGTATTTTGTTTTCAGGATGCAGAAATTTACAGGGACCTTTTCATGTGAAAGAAAAAATGCCTTTAACATCTTTTCAACTTTTCTCTTCTTTTGTTTTGTTGCAGGAAGAGATATCGGTTGAGTTTAGACACTCGAAACCAAGACAAGCAAACAGGAACTACAGAAAATGCCTCTGTCCTGAATGACATGGAATCATCTATAAGCATAGAAGAGGAATCCGGAGAAGTATGCAACGGCACGATCTTTCTCAAATGCATACAAGGCAGTTCCCATAGATCATCTGATATTGATGATTTAGCTGACTTTATCGAGTGCCAACCGGGCAAGGATTATTCTGCTTGGTTGAATAATCGAACAAGATATAGAATATGGAAATCTGAGAGGAAGGCAGTTAATTGGTGTGAAAAATGGAAAAAGAAGCGTAAACGGAAAAGGAAATTTAAATGAAACAAAGATTTACATTTGGATGTGCATAGAAGTTGTAGATTAATTTCCTGTGTTCTTGCATAATTGTTGCTAGCGGTTAATCTTGACCTCGGCGGTTAAACTGTTTTTGTTAGAATCACTTCTGTGTAAATGTATAATGGCTTAGTGTTGAACATGTGATTTCAGCATAAATCTGCATATTATCATAATATTGAACTTTGATGAAAAATCTTCAGGCTTCTGCCCTATTTGTTTCAAAGATAAAAATTTCTGTAGTTTTTTGCCGACGAGCTTTCAGGCTCCGAAACAAGGGACAGAAGTGAAAGCATTGGATTTACACGATTCAACTGTGGAGACAAATTTTTCAATGGACAAAACTTGGCTGTTGGGATTTGTTCATTCAATGCATTTGTATGGAAACGATTTCTTTTAATGTTGGATTTGGGTTTGGAATTTCTGATATGTTTGAATTGATGGAATAAAATAGTTTATAACATGTAATAAAAAAAAATAAATAAATTAAAAATCATATGTAAGGGAGGAGAAAAGAAGAACCAAAAAAAGTCTATTAGGTATTGATATCTAACTATCAAAATTGGAGCGTTGCGAATGATTTTTTTTGGAAAGGTAGAAACTCAACCAAACCATCCAACGCAGGTTTAAGTGGAGCAGATAAATGAAATGTAACTTGAAAAAAACATTAGATATGTAGACGTAATTGTCTCTAGTAAAATAAATGTTTTTTAATATTAAAATAGACTTAATTATATTATTTAGAACTTATTCAGTTACATTTCATTATAAATTTTATTTTTTCAAATAAAATTATAGTACATTACGTTTCATTCCTTATGAAACATATCACTCCATCAATATAAACATAGCCTTAACCCCAAGGGGTTACCTCAATGGTAAAGACTTTTGGCTTAAGTGGTTTGCTCCCTCTTAGGTTCAAGGTTCGAATCCTACTAGATACATTTCCTTGAAGCCATGCCCTATGGTGTGAAAAGCCAGCGACTTACCATGATCTGTGTTGGGAAACTTCTGAGGGCACATGGCACAGGTCACGGGATTAATCGAGGTGCGCGTAAGCTGGCCCGGACACCCCGGTTATCCAAAAAAATAATAATATAAACATAGCCTTGGGAAACAGTGATATGTGCCTATAAATGGCTGGGCAATAGTCAGATTCAAGGCATCATTCGTCATCTATCTTTTATTCTTTGTTGTCTTAGTTCTTAGTGAGACTCTTAACATTAATATTGGCTCTTTATTAATCAACTTAAGCTTTTTGGCGTAGAGTAATTTTTTTTAATTATAATATTACAAGGGAAACCATGAGCTTTTGGGTCGAGTTTATTGTTCAGACTTCAGCCCATGTGTCTTCCCTTTCTCCTCCTAATTTTTGAGAGCTACGTTTCACATTAACAAGACCACGGGCCTGTCTCCAACACCGATGACAACGGCCAAATATATTGGAAATTCTTCTAAATATTCATTAAGGATATATTTGTTATTTGGATGCTTTGGGTCCTTGTGAGGGGTACAACCCTTTGGAGGGTTGCACCCCACCCTAAGGGTACCATATTGGCACCCTTCTATGCCTTATAAAAGAGGCTTTAAATCCAAATACAAGGGATAGAGAAATAAAATCCGAATTTTGAAAGAGACATTTGTTTTTGTTTTTTGGTTTTGAGAGAGAGTTCAACCATTTCCTAGTTTGTATACTTGTCAAGGAGTGCTCCTGGGACAAGAAGGAACAAAGTTATCCTGGGAGAACATTGGCCAATTGCGAATCCGTAAAGCACCTGTGACGGGGCCAATAAGTTCTTAAGGACATAGGATTATCTCGACTTGGATTCATAAGATTTTTCTTGATTTTCAAGTTTTAAGGTTTCTAGGGTTTATGCATATTAGATTCGATTTTCAAGTTTGATTTGGTTGTTTGCATGTTAATTGATGTTTAATGACACTAAATATACAACAATCTTAAGAACTTATTGCATTCTAGTGTTGTTAGACTGTAAATTCGCATGTTAGGGTAGAAGTTTTCTGGAAAAAATACGAACTGTGCATGTAAACTCGTAGGTATGGGTGGGCGCAGTTCGGTTTGGTTCGGTTTTTGCTAAAAACCGAACCAAATCATATTTTACGGTCCAATTTTTTTTACCTCTCAAACCAAACCATTAAATAACGGTTTGGTTCGGATTGAAAATTTTTTAAACCAGCGGTTTACGGATTGGTTCGGTTCGGTTTACGGATTATTGTACTTAAAAAAAAATTATCCACTTAAGTGAAGACAAAAAAAAACTAGTCTAGCGAACAAATAGTATGAAGTGCTACGGTATAAACTGTGACTCCGGAGAACACATGCACTCAATAGATGATTGAAAAATGAGGCACAATTAATTCTTGTATTTTTTAAAAATTACCTTGAATAATGATGCTACCATCATTCTACTTATGAGACAAATCCAACAGCTTACTTTCAAGAATAAACCATAAAACAAAAATTTAAGAATAAAATTATTAACAAATAAATTTAAGAATAAAAGTATTAACAAAAAAATATATTAACAAAAAAATAAGAATAAAAGTATTAACATACTAATAAAAAGAAAATATAAAGTAAAATTAAAAGAAAAATGCAAATCTTTTTATAAAAATATATAATTTTTTTAATTATAACGGTTCGGTTCGGTTTAACAGGTGTGGTTCGGTTTAGCATCTGAACCGAACCGTAAACAGTTTGGGGTGGGCCAATCCGAACCGCAAACCGAACCGTTAGAAAAAAATGGTAAATTCGGTCCGGTTTGGTTCGGTTTGCGGTTTGGTTCGATTCGGTCGGTTTTTTGCCCACCCCTACTCGTATGGCGTTCGAACGCCCGACGCACGCGAAGCCAAAAAACTGAAAATTCGTAAGAACGTTCGAACGCGTCTTCAAACGCAACTCGAACGCAAGCCTTCTGCCTTAGAACGTTCGAACGCGTCCTAAACGCAACTCGAACGCAAACTCTCTGGAATCATTCCGTTCGAACGCGTTCTCGAACGTTATACGAACGTGAACTCTCCGGAATCATTCCGTTCGAACACGTTATCAAACGCTACTCGAACGTGAACTCTCTGGAATCACATCGTTTGAACGCGTTGTCAAACGCAATACGAACACACCCACACCGCCAGTCTCGTTCGAACGTAGATACGAACGTGACACTAACGAATCTGTCCTGAAATTGTTATAAACTGCAAAGACTTAGATTAATTTAATATTAACTTAGTAAATCATATACTGAAACACATTAAATCTTGGTAGTATAGATTTAAGTTATTATTAGGGTGTTCAATTATCACAAGCATACACTTAGTGATAAAGTTGAAACTTATTTCTGTGTTGCATAATTGGTTGAGAATTTAAAGTGTAATTTTACACAAGTAATTCCATCCAATCTTGTTTGACACATACACATATATCTACACTTATCGTATATTGTTTTGTGACATTGAAAAGGTGAAATACTGAGTTTGAATTGCTAAGAGGTTCTTTGAGAAAGTAGTTAAAAGATATTCTGTCAAAAAGACGATAAGAGCCTAAGTGGTCAGGGACTTAAGTGGTTACTCCGGACCCCCTCGGCCTCTGGGAATATTCCTTTATTTACTTTTCATAAGAAATCTTGGTTGGAAATTCAAGGACTTGTGTTTATTGGTACTACTGTCCAATAGAACAACAAGTGGATATTTGGTATATCACTTGAGACAAGATCATTTGTTGGTCGTTGTACAATTTGTCTTTTGTAGACTTATTGAACCCTGTTTGTTTCCAGTTACATATGGTTAGCGAAAACATCATAGTACCGGTCTCTCATGGAGAAAAACCGGAGAAGTTTGGTGGGGCAAACTTCAAACAGTGGCAGAGCAAAATGTTGTTCGACCTGACAACTCTGCAGTTGGCTAAGTACCTCAAAGACATGGTCGTCTGGCGACTTCATGTGCAAGAACTACCTTCTGGGTGGTCTTGACAATACCATGTACAATGTGTACCTTGGCATGACTTCTGCGAAGATTCTCTGGGAATCTCTCGAGAAGAAATACAAAACCGAGGATGCCGGACAAAAGAAATTTGTCGTGGGTAGGTTCCTGGACTACAATATGGTAGTTTCAAGGATGGTGATGTCTTAGTTGGGTGAACTGCAGTAGATCATTCATAAAATACTGGATGAAGGTATGAAACTCTGTGAGACGTTTCAAGTTGCCATAATAATTGAAAAATTGTCTCCATCATGGAAGGACTTCAGGAGCTATCTGAAACATAAAAAGAAGCAGATGAGCCTTGAAGACCTTGGAGTTCGATTGAGAATCGAACAAGACAACATGATGTCCTAGAAGGCCAGCTACAAGACTACGGAGTCTAAGGCCAACATCATTGAGGGTGTAAAGGGTAGCAAGAAGAGAAACAATGGAGCTGATTCTTCCCAAGCGAACAAGAAGTTCAAGGGAAAGTGCTACAACTGTGAAAGAGCGGTCATATGACAGAGGACTGCAGAAACAAGAAGTCTCAGGACAATGGTAGGAAAAATGAGGCCTATGTCGCTGAAGATGAGCAGTTAACTGATGATATTTCAGAAATGAATCTCTCAGCAGTGGTAACTGAAGCCAACTTGGTTGGGAATCCGAGAGAATGATGGGTAGAAACTGAGGCTACTCGTCATATCTGTGCTGATAGCAAGATGTTTTCCTCGTATAAGAAAGGTCGATGGCTTCGATCATCTGACAATGGGAAACTCGTCTACCTCTAGAGTGGTTGGACAAGGCACAATAGTTCTGAAAATGATATCCGGAACGGAGCTTACATATAAGAATGTTTGCATGTTCCAGATATTCAGAAGAACTCGGTCTCGGGTTTGTATTTGTTTCTGACAAGATTGTATTGACCAAAAATGATGTCTGTGTAGGAAAATGATACCTCGCTGAGGGTCTTTTCAATGACTGTCAATTGTGCTATTAATAAAGCTAAAACTTCTGCTTATATTATTGAGTCACAAAATGTATGGCATGGGAGGTTAGAACATGTTAATTATGATACAATGCGTACATTAATTAACATGGACCTTATACCTAAATTTGCATTGATAGCCAACATAAGTGTGAGGCATGTGTTGAAGCAAAAATACATAGAACATCATAGAACGAAGTTCTGAACCCTTGGAATTTGTACACACTGACGTGTGTGACATGAATATTGTGCAAACAAGAGGCGGTAAAAAATACTTTGTCACTTTTATCGATGAAAGCACAAGATTCAGTTAAGTGTATTTGCTGAGGAGTATAGCTGAAGCTATTGAGAGCTTTATACACTGAGAACGAAGTTGCAAATCAACTTGGCAAGGAAATCAAAAGAATCAGGAGTGATAGAGGTGGTGAATATGTTTCATCATTCGGTCAATATTGTTATGTGCACGGAATTATTCACGAAACCACTGCTCCTTATTCTCCTCAACAGAATGGAATTGCGGAGCGCAAAAACCGAACGTTGAAGGAAATGATGAACGCCATGTTGACAAGTTCGGGACTACCCCAGAACTTTTGGGGGGAAGCCTTGCTTTTCGCGAACTACGTTCTTAACAAGCTTCCTCATAGAAGGTTGGACAAGACACTATATGAGTTGTGGAAATGTTTCGTACTTTCCTACAAATATCTGAAAATGTGGGGGTGTCTTGCAAATTGCCAAAGTAATGGTTCCTAAACCGAAGAAGGTTAGAATATGACCCAAAACTGTTGACTGTATATTCATTGGATATGCTCGCAATAGTAGTGCGTATCGATTCTTGGTACACAAGTCGGAGATTCTTGACATCAATCCGAACATGATAATTGAGTCAAAGAATGCGACATTTTTTTAAGAGACGTTTCCTTGTAAGGAAAGACAACGCACAGAGTCTCTCAAAAGAACAGTTGATACTGTCAAGGACAGTGATCAGGTTGACCAAGAATCAGATCAACGTGTAAATGCTGAGACAATCGAGCCTAGACGTAGCAAAAGAGCTAGAACGTCTAAGTCGTTTGGTCCCGATTTTCTGACATACATGTTAGAAAATGAGCCTCAAAGTTATAAAGAAGATATGGCTTCTCCGGAGCACCTCTTTGGAAAGAGGCTATTAACAGTGAGATTGATTCAATCCTACAGAACCATACTTGTGAGTTGGTTGATCTTCCTCCAGGTTGTAAGCCACTGGGCTACAAATGGAAAGATGAAAATGGATGGATCAATAGATAAGTACAATGCAATGTTTGTCATAAAAGATTATAGACAGAAAGAAGGCATTGTTTACTTTGACACCTATTCACCAGTGATTCGAATCACATCGGTAAGAATGTTCATAGCCATAACAGCTATATTTGGTCTTGAAATACATCATAAGGATGTAAAGACGTCATTCTTGAATGGTGAATTGGATGAAAAGACTTACATGGAACAACCAGAAGGGTTTAATGTTCCTGGATAAGAACAGAAGGTGTGTAAACTTGTAAAATCCTTGTACGGATTAAAACGAGCACCTAGACAATGACATGAAAAGGTTGACAAAAAGATGTTGTCAAGTGGGTTTAAAACCGATGAGTGTGATAAGTGTATATACACCAAATCAACTCAAGAATGATATGTCATTGTATGTCTCTATGTAGACGATATGCTGATAATTGGTAATAATCATAAGTTGATTCAGTCTACCAAGAAAGTGTTATCCAACAAATTTGATATGAAAGATTTGGGAGTAGCTAACCTAACTCTTCCTCTATCAAAGAATACTGGCTTAAGCATATCGCAATTAGAGTATTCAAGGATCATCGGAAGTCTGATGTATCTCACGAATTGCACATGAACTGATATCGTTCAAGCTGTGAATAGGCTTAGCAGATATACTAGCAATCCAGGACATAACCACTGGAAAGCCATTGTAAGTGTTTTGAGGTATGAGAAACTTCAAAATATGGGTTATATTACGAGAGATATCCTGATGTTCTAGAGGGATACATCGATGCTGACTGGATATCTGATACAATGGATTCCAAATCTACGGTTGGATTTATTTTCACACTTGGTAATGCAGCTGTGTCATGGAAATCCTCGAGGCAAACATGTGTTGCCCGGTCTACTATGGAATCAGAGTTCATAGCATTAGACAAAACAGCGGAAGAAGCAGATGGCTTAGAAACTTCCTGGAGGATATTCCTAGTTGGGCCAAACCGGTGCCAACGATTAGCATACATTGTGAAAGCCAATCGGCTATTGGGAGAGCCCAAAATACAATGTATAATGGTAAGTCTCGACACATACGTCGGAGGCATAATATCGATCGATTATTTTGAGTCGAAGGAAACCTAGCGGATCCACTAACTAAAGGTTTACCTCGAGAGCAAGTTAAGAAGTCATCGATGGGAATGAGCTTGAAGCCTATAATCTAAGAATTGTCACTGTGGAAACCCAGCCTAGCTGACTGGAGATCCCAAGATCTAGGTTCAAAAGGGACAACATAAACTTTGTGCAATTCAAAACAAGCACTGATGAGTTTTGTACTCTTTCCCATTCCGATAATGACGCTGAGTGCTGTCTGTCATTGGTTAGGATAAGCTAAGGCTTTTAATGATCACTATATTAGGAGATGAGTTCTAATGGGGGTAAAGACATATTACCTCTTCATAGTAGATCACCTATTTCAAGTAAGAAGTGATGCCGCTTCTATGGGAACCTTTAAAGGCGGGTTACCCTAAAGTGCTTGATGAATCCGGGATCGTTGTTAAGGGCCGAAATGAACACAACCGTAGAACGAGAAATGGTCGAATTAAAGCTGTGTGTTGGCAATTGTCTTGGTTTACACCAACGGCAGAACAGTTCAAGACTATGGGTCACTGGTTTGCCAAGTAAATCCGATTGTCACTCACTAGGAAAGGTTCAAGGCGAAAGCTACCTATTTCGATGCAGTTTTAGTTCATGATAACTCTCTCAAGTGTCTCCGTGAATATTTGAAGAATTGTGGGGGATTGTTGGAAATTCTTCTAAATATTCATTAAGGGTATATTTGTCATTTGGATGATTTGGGTGCTTGTGAGGGGTACAACCCTTTGGAGGGTTGCACCCCACCCCAAGGGGTGCCCTATTGGCATCCTTCTATGCCTTATAAAAGAGGCTTTAAATCCAAATACAAGGGATAGAGAAATAAAATCTGAATTTTGAAAGAGACATTTGTTTTTGTTTTTTGGTTTTGAGAGAGAGTTCAACCATTTCCTAATTTGTATACTTGTCAAGGAGTGCTCCTGGGACAAGAAGGAACCAAGTTATCCTGGGAGATCATTGGCCATTGCGAATCCGTAAAGCACCTGTGACGGGGCCAATAAGTTCTTAAGGACATAGGATTATCTCGACTTGGATTCATAAGGCTTTTCTTGATTTTCAAGTTTTAAGGTTTATAGGGTTTATGCATATTAGATTCGATTTTCTGGTTTGATTTGGTTGTTTGCATGTTAATTGATGTTTAATGACACTAAATATACAACAAAATATCAATATTCGTATTCGTCTTATTTAATTAATGAATATGAAAATTATTTATTTATCCGTTCATTCGAGAATTTTATCTCTATTAAATAGTGATATCAATATTCATATTCAACTCATCCAACCAATGAATATAGAAAATTATGTTGTAACTCACCCAAGAGTCTCCAATGTCCTTTTTAGGAAAAATAAATAACTGAATTGAAAATTCACTCATTTTAAGTTCGGCCCTCTCAGGTCTAAATATATATTTTTTGGTTATACCTAACAAAAATTTATGATTTACTCTATTAATTCCTTCCCAATTTTATAAGTTTTATGTTATAACCCACTCAAGTTTATAGTCTCTTCATTATAATGTACGTCGAATGTAGATGCATGTAAAATTGGTAGAAAATCTCAAATAATTTTAGGTTTCGATTAAAAAATCTGATCAAGACTTATATGTTTTTTTATTCTAAATCCATGATCTCGGTCTGGCTAGACTAATTACCAACACTAGATCCATGTAGAGCTGACAATGCACTGGACAAGTCGGGATTTACTAATTCTCATATTCTTTTTTTGTCTCGATTAATGGGACTTCATTAACTTTTGTACCGTTTGGTATAAAATTTGGTGAGCTTATAAACTAACTTATACTCTCAATACAACACTTATAAGTTAGCTTACACTCTCAATACAACACTTATAAATTGACTTGTACTCTCAATCAAACTCTGTGCCAAATGGTGTTCATTTTTAATATGATCCTTGAAGCTGGACCTTTGTAATATGATCGTACAAATTAATTTGTCTCCGCAATAACAAAATCATTTACATTTTAATTATAAAAATCTCGAGGGCCAAATAATAATAAAATATTTATTTTAAATGTTAAAATTAAAAGAAAATTTTACGGAGCTAAAATTTAAATAATCTTAAATTCTACATGAGCCAGAGCATCATTTACTCTTAAAATGCTCTCCGCCTCATATTGAAGTTATTGAATTATTGAACAACTCTTTAATTTTTTTTTTCTTAGAATGTATTGATGTAATGATAAAACTGTTAGCGACATAGGCGCATAATGGATTTTGATGACGTCAACGAGAGTGAAGAGCGAAGAATGTGAAGACTTGCATACATTGAAGATTTTATATGAAGTCTTAGCTTAGAGCTCTAATTGTAATGTGATTTGAGTATACAAGTGCCTAAGCTAATAGGAAACATGCACATTCACTTAGATGCTGTTGTGATATTTTATATCGTACCGCAAGTGTACAATGTCAAGTTTTAGTATAAATCAGAGTTAAGAGTGTCGAACCCACAGGGATTGTGTTAACTCGCACTAAGTATTACAATTGATAATCCTAACTTTATTTAGAAAACAAATAATAAAGATTTTTTAAATAAATAAATATGCCAATAATAAAATAGGAGGAACTAATACGATAGAGATTCTGGATCCTGATTTCACCAACTGTCACGTCACCTATGTATTTGTTATGCCAATTAATCTTTGTTCAGTTATATTGTTTATAAGTCAAGACTCCGAAATTATCCACTCCCTCTCTCGAGTGCCAAGTGAAAATATCATTAACTATAGATTTCAATATCTCTATAAAAATCCAAAAGTTAACAACTCATTACGTGTTGTGATTCTATGTTAACGACTTCAAAGGACTACAGATTCTCTCGAACTCTATAAGATCCTAGGTCATATTCTCTAGATCTATTCAAAATCTCTTCTCTCGAGTGATAGATTCTAAACGTTCATCATCTTCAATTGTGGCCAACAATCAAGAAGCATTAAACTCAAAAGAATATAAATAAATTAATAAAACTTCATAACAAAATTGATAAACAAAATACAAGGTTCAAGCATAGATTACATCATTCTCCAGAATTAAGGAGTTTAGTTCATGACAATAGATAAAAATAATAATAAACAGGTCATGAATCTAAGGAAATCATTAGAGTTCTAAGAAAGAAACTAGAAGATATAACCCGAATTGAATCTCTTCCTCCTCGGACGTACCACCCGCCCACCTCCCCCACCTCTTTTGTCTCCTCTTGTCGCTCTCAATCCTCTCCTTGGATCTCTAAAAATATTTATTTCTGTGTTTTGTGCAGTGTATTAGCCTCCCTTTGAGTGTTGGATGAACTGTTATATTTATAGTTGAGGCTGTGAGTCTTTGGGTATCATTAGGGATCTTAAAAACCCTAAAATTAATTTCCTGGATAGCATCTGACTTTTTTTTCTTCCGCAGCGCCGCGGCCTATCAATTGGCGCCTGGGCGCCAAATCCTCTGAATTATGTATGGGCAAATTGATTGAGGAGGCGCCATGGCGCCTCTATTCTTTATTCCAATTGGCGCCATGGCGCCATATGTATTTATCATGAAAGTGGGAGCCATGGTGATGAGTGATAAATGTATCACTATTTCCCACTCATTTAACTTAATATTTTGTATAGTTTCTTGAGTTTTGTGAATATTTTGATGTGGTTTTGTGTTATTTTGCAGATAAATAAAGTTTCAGGACATTCTGGAGGTGATTTGAAGCAAAACTGTGAAATTTGGTGAAATTTGGCAAAAAGGGTATTTTGGTAATTTTGGGCGTCCCGACACAAAGGGTATTTTGGTAATTTTGGACATCCCGACATCGAAATAAAGTTTCAAGATATTCTGGAGGTGATTTGGAGCAAAACTGTGAAATTTGACGAAAAGGGTATTTTGGTAATTTTGGGCGTCCCGACACCGAGGGTATTTTGGTAATTTTGGGCGTCTGCCACGTGTCAAAGATTCAACGAGCCGTCATTTTTAGCACACCATGCCACGTGTCGAAAATTCAACGATCCAAAAAAAATAATAATAAAATAATAAAAATCAGTAAAATAATAAAATAATAAAAATCAAAAAATAATAATAAAAAATTAGATTTTTTTTGCCTATAATAGATTTCGAATTTTTAGTTTCAAATGTACCTCTTCCTCTGAAATCCTTATAAATAAAATAGAGTTCTTCTTATTTTCTTCTTTTATATTCAGTTTTATTTACGCTTTGTAGTAGTAATTATATCCATCCATGAGGGGGTAACCTCTTCATGCTAAGGTAATAAGGTAATTCTTTTACTATTGCTTTTTAGATTATCTCCCTTAAAATATGATATATAAACTATTTAAAATCAGATTAATAAAGGATACCGCCATTCCGGACGGTTGGTTATTTAATTTAATCTGGTTTACCTGACTTAATGAGGATACCGCCACACTGGACGGTTGGTTTAAGTTTATATTTCTGTTCCGCCTTATGGCTGGTATATTTGAATTTGACTTAATCAGGATACCGCCATT
>SKCR01000893.1:0-28904 GCA_019454045.1 Zanthoxylum bungeanum
AAATAAGGAAAATGTTACCGTTCACCAGGAATATAAAAATCGAAGTAGGCTTGAGTCGAGGACTAGGTCGCTCTCTTTAAGACGTTTCGCGGCTCTGCCCAAATTTTGTGCTAGCAGTATATCAGCCCCGCCGTCTCCAGGATAAAACAAGCCCAGATTAACGCTGTCTCAATCGATTTTGCACAAAACCGATTGGTATACTCATACCCAAAATAATTGCTCGGTATCTTCACTCAAAAACAAGAGTAGCTAATCCACCAGCCCTTGGAGAATGTTCAAAATGTCACTAAAATCCAAAGATCGTCAGGAAAGCTGATGATAGCAGTAAACATACAACCCTAGTCTTTAAAGAAGTGATTTTATGATTTTTCTTGTGAAGCTCATTTATGGAATATCCATGAATCACAATGGACTATGAAACTACATTCTTGTCAGGAATTTCATCGAACAGCTTCTCTGCTTTAATCTTACTGGATTTAAAACAGTTGTTCAAGAGTTTGTTGGAATTATATGGATCAATGCATGAAGCATGCAACTTTTGTGAAATAAATAGCTTATTGAACTGGAAAAAATGACACTATTTCTCTTGGCTGTGGTTAGAGCTTGGTCTTTAAAGAGATAGAGAGAATTTGTGTTTTTGAGCTTCTAGTTGAATTCACATGATCATTCGGGTAAGGGTCTGATAGAATCGATGGAGGATATAAAGGTGATGAAAGAACAAAATTCCCTGGAGCAGAGGAGGAAATAAAGCAATATACAGAAAAAATGGTCGTTTTTTAAGAATAAGGGAGAGCCTATTTTTTATAGAATTCAAAGGAAACGTTTTTTTCATTAAAACACACTAACACCAATTATAATGATAAAATTTTATAATTTAAATCATCATAACAATTTTGATTTTCTAACTTCTCCCAAATAATTTTTTTTTTGTAACTCTTCTAAATATTAAAGTCAATATTAAAATTCATTAAAACCAACAATCCCCCACTTGAATTTTAATAAAATATTTTCATCGAGCAATATAACAAAAGGTCGTGCATAAATAAATGTGTCTTTCGACTTGAACCTTTACTTAGTGTTGACAATTCAGATTATACTAGAGTAACTCATAGTTTTGAACTCTATCTCTGAAACGTCACACACACAAACCTTTCAGGGTGTAGTCAAAAGCCCGAGCATTGCGGCCGTGCTTGTATATCCCAGTATAGTGAATGCTCGAGAAACTTTTTCCAAAAGTTTCATAAGAAGCGACCACACTTCTATATTCACGTAGGTGTGTCTATCAAGAGTACTCTTGTAGCTAGGTACTCCACTCTACCTAGAGTATATAACACATTAAGAGTTAAATAACTCATCATTCTATCGCTTCAGGATATCATGCTCTCAGAATGAAACTCACAAATAAAATAATAGCATGATTCATCATCACTTCATGACTTGTTATTACCAATTGAACCTATTTCTTGGGATCTCCAGTCTATAGGTCGGGTTACCATCATAAGTAATTGTCTAATGACAATAGTCCCATTCATTTCTAGGTATTAGATACATTCTCTTTTGCTAGTCCTTTTATCAAAGGATCAGCTAAATTATCATCAGTCCATACATGATCCATTCTTACAGCACCAGAAGAGAGGTATTCTCTAACTGTACTGTGTATCTACAATCTCTTACTGTTATAATAACAGTTCTGAATATTTGTAATAGCCGCGGTACTATTACAATGTATCAAGACATCTGGTATCAGTCTCTCCCATAAAGGGGCATCATAGCAAGCTGCTTAATCAAGATGCTTATTCACAAGCTAATGCTAGTGGTATCATCTCAAACTCAAGGAAATATATCCGTTGGTAGCCTTGGAATCATCCGAAAGGGTGTTCCAATTAACATCGCTATGTCCTTCAAGGACAGCGAAAAACCTCTGATAATGTAATTTTAGGTTCACGGTCCTTTTCAGGTACCTTATAACCTTCTCAATAGCATGTCAATGCTCATATCAGGTCTGCTAATAAATCTACATAATAATCCTATGACATATGCAATGTTAGGTCTAGTGTAATCAAAACATAACGTCAGTTACCAATGTTGTTCGCATACTCAGATTATCTAACACTGTCACCAATGTTCTTGAACAACTTTACACTAGAGTCATAAGGAGTACATGCAAATTTATTTTTAGATTCCCTTTTTCTGACCTAGTAATTTTATTCCAAGAATTACACTAGTTTCTTCTAAGTTTTTCATAACAAATTTAGAAGACAACATAGACTTCGACAGAATTAACAACATGCATATAGAAAAATAAGCATATCAATATAATAACATTTCACATGTTTTCAAATATTACAACAAATGTATTTGTCACTTTCAATCACTTTAAAATATGAGTAAAATATTAGAGGTAGAACCCTTACTATTTCTAATTTATCATTGGAGGTCGAGCCCCCACTGTTTCTTAATATCAAAGAAATATTTTTCATAGAAACAATATGTTCATATCAATCATAAAATTTATATATTTCTATAATTCGTATACTTAAAGTTCTAGGTTCTCAACCTTCCATATTTCATAAAATAAAATTTAAATTCCACATCACCAGTTCCAGCTGCTATAGTGGTTTGAGAAACCACTCATCACATTATCTTATTTACAGCTTGTACATATAACTCGAACAAAGGATAATCATAGTAGTCATGACAGAAAATGACAATGCCTACCCACCATCCCTCGAATCCACTCAAAGATCGTAGTAACAAGTTGGTATTCGGTAAGATTCGCTTTTAGAGCAAAACTCTTAACCGGTAGTTCCGGGCAAGGTGCCCTAGTTTTCTACAGTTGTAGCAATTGAACTAACTAATGTTATTTCGTGAGGGGGGTTAGTGCTAGTTCTGGCTATTCCATTTTGGTGATTATAGTTCTTGTTATTCATAGGGTCATGATCATTCATATTAAAGCAAAGACCAGTTATGCATATATTTAAGACATTCTCAATGTTTCACATCAACACTGTAATTCTTAACCAGATTAACTGATACAACCAAAATAAATCATATTTCAATAATGATATATTTTAATCCAAAATCATTCAAATCGACAATCACATGTCCAATTCATTATAGGCAATATATTCCAAACAATTTCTCAAATAATACTCACAGGATAAGTCTAAAAATTTCAGAATATGACATCAGGCTATCAACCTCAATAATCTATATATCCACTCATATTCTAGCAGCATTGAAAAAATTCCAATAAATAGTTAATAACCATTAAATTATAAATGTATTTAAACATTTCTTTGTAGCTTCTTGAAGTTATTGGCAATTCTAAATAATCATCTCTGTAAATTAACAGCCATTTTCACCATTGCATATTTTAGAAGTTCAACAGCTTTATCAATCTTAAAGTCTCATCCGCGCTCATATTTAGCATAAATGATATTATCAAAATTATATACTCAAACATGCATATTCAAATACTATAGAGACGTTGATAAAACAAAGTAAGTCATGCAACATATACACCAAATATTTTAAAAAATCATCAATTCTAAAACATCAGCATGACTGTTACCACATGAAAGTTGTTACTTCATGAATGTGCTTATAAAACTAAAGCAAAAAAGCTGACCTTCTAAATATAAGGAATATCATAAGCATACCAACAGAAAATTTATTAAAACATACAATCCCACATGGTTGAACATCTAAACCAATAACCATGTATATTTTTTTTCATGTAAAAGCTCAATTCAAAACAACACTCTACAGGATGCAAACATCAAATACTCCAATTTCATGAAGTATGAATATTTGTCAAGACTCAGGATATAAAATATGTTAAAGCCAACTTTCTCACAAGCCTATCAATTCCCTTAAAATTTATCTCATGCATAATTTACTTTATAATTGCAACATAAGAACAGTAACAAACATAACATAAGCAAATATGGCAGATCGATCACGTCTTAAAATTGTTAGAATAATTTGCACAAATAAGGAAAATGTTACCGTTCACCAGGAATATAAAATCGAAGTAGGCTTGAGTCGCGGACTATCTTTAAAGAAGTGATTTTATGATTTTTCTTGTGAAGCTCATTTATGGAGTATCCATGAATCACAATGGACTATGAAACTACATTCTTGTCAGGAATTTCATCGAACAACTTCTCTGCTTTAATCTTACTGGATTTAAAACAGTTGTTCAAGAGTTTGTAGGAATTATATGGATCAATGCATGAAGCATGAAACTTTTGTGAAATAAATAGCTTATTGAACTGGAAAAAATGACACGATTTCTCTTGGCTGTGGTTAGAGCTTGGTCTTTAAAGAGATATAGAGAATTGTGTTTTTGAGCTTCTAGTTGAATTCACAGGATCATTCGGGTAAGGGTCTGATATGATCGATGGAGGATATGAAGGTGATGAAAGAACAAAATTCCCTGGAGCAGAGGAGGAAAGAGAGCAATTTATAGAAAAAAAATGGTCGTTTTTTAAGAACAAGGGAGAGCCTATTTTTTATAGAATTCAAAGGAAACGTTTTTTTTTTCATTAAAACACATTAACACCAATTATAATGATAAAATTTTATAAATTAAATCATCATAATAATTTTGATTTTCTAACTTCTCCCAAATAATTTTTTTTTTTTGTAACTTTTCTAAATATTAAAGTCAATATTAAAATTCATTAAAACCAACAAAGGGTACAAGCAAGAATTTGGGATCGATTACACTGAAGTCTTTGCTCCAGTTGCAAGGCACGATACAATCAGAATGATGATTGCATTGGCAGCACAAATTTCATGGCCAATCTTCCAACTAGATGTCAAATCGGCCTTTTTACATGTAGAATTACAAGAGCAGGTATTTATTGATCAACCTCCTGGTTATGTTAATATTGGCAATGAACATAAAGTGTACAAGTTAAAAAAGGCATTGTATGGTTTAAAACAAGCCCCAAGGGCATGGTATGGTCGAATTGAAGCTTATTTCCTAAAGGAAGGTTTTAAGAAATGTCCTTATGAACATACACTCTTCATTAAATTAGAAGATGATGAGAGTGTGTGTAGGCATTGTATTTTTTTCATGTGAAACCCGATGATGAGTCTCATTTGGAGGCACTACCTTTTGAGTCACGGAAGCCGCGGGAAACGGATATCGGAAGGGGAAATTCAGAATAAACAAGTTCACTGTCTTCGTTAGTGCTGCGTTCGTTATTTCGTTCGAACGGTAAACAGATTGCGGGCGTTCGTGTCGCGTTCGAGGAAGCGTTCGAACGGTGTCGGTAATTCTGGTTTTGCTGCTAGCCTCACACCCCAGCCCATTTAGCTCCCCAAAGCCCATAAAACACATCCCAAATTAAATAAATAAATATTAATTTAATCATTAAACATTAAATAAAATATTTAAAACATTTACCAAACTTAAACTAAAATCATGCCTAATTTAAATAATTTGAATATATTATATACTAAAACTAAAAAGAAGATATACCTAATTAAAATCAATCATAACAAATTAAAAATATTGACTTCCTAATCTAACAAATTAAATGCCTAATCCTAACCAATCAAATATATTGCATTCCTAATCTAGCCAAGACATGTCCCCCAATCAAATCCATTGCTTTCCTTACCTAGCACTAAATCATATCCTTATTGAATGCACCAAATCCCTTCCTTGTGAGACAAGGTGAAGCCCTAACCCTTTTCTATATAAACAACCCCTAACCAAAGCCATTCTCTCCCTACACACAACCTAAGTCAGGCCCAAGCCCTAGAAACACACCAAGACTCACGGCCAAAGCAAGAAATCAAGACAGAAAATTTTCTCTCCATCTCATCCTCCTTAGCCGTGAACACCATCTCCCTTGCACCCCTCCATAGCTGAATTTCTGTAGCCAATATAACCACCAATACAGCCCCTAACCACCACTGAAAACCACCTCCGTAAACCCCCCACACATCACCGAAACCAGCCCTATACAACAGCCCTCCATCACTGAAATTACAACAAAAAACGCACTGCAGTGAACATAAAAAAAACTGCATTGTTTTACACGCCCAAACAGCAGCAAAATCACCCTAAAACAGCCCCTAAAACACTAAAAAACTGCATAAAAAAACTGCACTTTTAATCCTTAAGATATCACAAAAACATTTGCACTAAGAACCCACACAAACTTGGAATAGTTCATTGAAAACGTTAAAACAGGTGGCCCGTGCAGTGAGCAGCAAGACAGAGGCCGAATAGGAGCAGATCGCAAGCAAAACAGCAAAGCAGTGAGCTAGGACGCTGAACCAGTGAACCAGAAAAGTTGCGGAGCTTTACCCCTTCCGATCTTCGTGAAACGCGAGTCCGAGAGACGACTTAAAAGGTTAGACCTGAGGGTACTTTTCACACCCATCTCTACGTGATTTTTGTTGTTTATTTTGGATTATATGTTACTTATTCGTTGAATCCTGTTTATGTATGATGTGTGTTGTGGGTATGGGATGAATGAGAAATGTGTTAACTCTCGCGGTATATCGGATGGAAACCCGGACATAAATTTCATAGCCGATTCCGAATGGACGGTAATATGATCTGTACTCGGGACACAACTCCACGTACCGCTTGAGTAAACAGCACTATCTTTTGCCTTGTGTTACTTTGGTTTGTTTATTTTTCGTCACTTGAATTCTGTATGTTGTTTATTTATGCATGATTCAATCAAGCGCATGGGCTTAGTGAGTTAGTCCAAAGGTCCTCTATTTGAGAGACGAAGAGCCGAAAAGGCCACTGTACGTGCCAAATTTAGGCCAAGGACAAAAACCGTCTTTCACTTCGAACACAATACCAAGTGAGGCCCAAAGCAATAACCCAGCCCATTAAACTCTAAACCCTTTACAAAAATAAAAGGACAAACCATTTGACCGATTCTCTCTTTTCCCCAACAAAGAATATATCGCCCACATGCAAAATATTCTCCATGCCGAAAGCAGAGACAATAAGCATGTTATGGGGACCCATTTCTCATGTGCAGATCAGAGAATTCACCTTTCTCCTCCTATAAAATGAAGCATAATTCATGAAGTGGGGGGGAGCTTCTCAACTCTGATGCAGGCTTCACTTCTTCTTACAATCCCCTGCTCTCTGACATTAGCATTCTCAGAGCTCTCCATCCCCTTATACACTTACCACCGCCCGCACGGCCACCCAGAGAGGTCAAGGTAACTTCAAACCTTACTTTTCACATTTATATATTTACTGTTCATTTCAGACTACTGACTTGAGCGTTGGAGTGCCCCCGGCACCCACCACACCGGTGGGTAGTCTACTCCCGCTTACTCTACCTTTGTCTTGCAGGATCGCTAATGCCCCCAACCTACAAATTCTGATTGAGGACCTCGGTCGAAAACCAGCGTCCACAATTTGGCGCCCACCGTGGGGCCTTAGCGATTCATAGCAGGCAAGGATTTCCCAATCTACGATTCCTAAAACACAGCCAACCATGGTTTCTAGAAGTGAGCGAACATCAGATCTAATGACCACACTGCTAGCCATACTCCAAGAACGATTACGCACCTCAGGAGAAGAGAATCAAGTCACGTGAATTCCAAAACAACCCTCCATAAGCAATTAAAAAAATCTCCTCAACTTCCCAATCAACTTTTCCAGTCGACATACAGGGATAAGTGTTTGCAGATATTCTTCAAACGACTCGCATACACGAGGTAAATCTCAGTCGACAAATATGAGAATTGTTCATGTTGTTGTTTCATACGACATGTATATATAAGATGGTTGCAGATATATTCCAGTTAACAAGCATCAGAGAATGTTTCATGTATTTCTTTCAGTCGACATATTTGTATGAATTTATACAGATTCTCCAGTCGACTCATACCTATGAAGAAGAGTTCATATAATCACTTCAGTCGACATACAGGTATAAAGTGATTGCATGTCTACTTCAGTCGACATACAGGCGACACAAGGATGTGAATTCTTCATATGAACTTCATTCGACACGTGTGTACGAGTATGTTTGTGAATATACTCCATTCAACACTTGAACTTTTTGGATTCAGAATGAGAGGAACGTCCCAGTCGACGTGCACTCGACACTACATGGGTACTTGATGTGAAGATATTCCAGTCGACATGCATAAAGAAGACTTGGCAAAGACATCCCACTCGACACTACATGAGGACTTGATGTGAAGATATTCCAGTCGACATGTATGTATGAAGACTTTGTAGGGACATTCCAGTCGACACTACACTATATGGAGACTTGGTGTGAAGACATTCCACTAGACACTATATGGGGACTTGGCGTGTGCATCCCAATCGACATTACCTGGTATGGCTTGCACTTTTAAAATATCCCAGTCGACATTAGTAAGGCATGAGACTTGTTAAGGATGTCTCACTCGACATTAGTGTATGTTTGGCACTAGTTAAGATGTCTCAGTTGACATTACAATATGTAGCTTGGGATTTGTTGTGGATCTCATGCGTGTATAGCTTGATGCTTGATATTTGTCCCAATCGACATCTACATGTGTAGCTTGGGACTTGTTGTGGACCTTATGCATGTATAGCTTGATGCTTGATATTTGTCCCAATCGACATCTACATGTGTAGCTTGGGACTTGTTGTGGACCTTATGCATGTATAGCTTGATGCTTGATATTTGTCCCAATCGACATCTACATGTGTAGCTTGGGACTTGTTGTGGACCTTATGCATGTATAGCTTGATGCTTGATATTTGTCCCAATCGACATCTACATGTGTAGCTTGGCACTTGTTGTGGACCTTATGCATGTATAGCTTGATGCTTGATGTCAGTCCCAATAGACATTACAATATGTAGCTTGGGACTTGTAGTGGATCCTATGTGTGTCTGGCTTGATGCTTGATGTCAGTCCCAATAGACATTACAATGTGTAGCTTGGGACTTGTTGTGAATCTTATGCATGTATGGCTTGGTGCTTGGTGTTTGTCCCAATCGACATCTACATGTGTAGATTGGGACTTGTTGTGGATCCTATGCATGTATGGCTTGATGATTGATGTTTGTCCCAATCGACATCTACATGTGTAGCTTGGGACTTAATGTGGATCTTATGCATGTATGACTTGATGATTGATGTTTGTCCCAATCGACATCTACATATGTAGCTTGGGACTTGTTGTGGATCCTATGTGTGTATGGCTTGATGCTTTATGTTTGTCCCATTCGACATCCACATGTGTGTAGTATGGGAATTATTATAGTTACAACACTTGCATGTCTTGAGATGTGATATAAATCCCAGTCGACATCATCTAGTACGTAGCTTGGGAATTATTATAGTTACAACACTTGCATGTCTTGAGATGTGATATAAATCCCAATCGACATTACCTGGTTCAGTCGACTGGGAACATCCACCATTGGCTCATGTAGAGTCAAGTTGAAGATCTGGCCTTCATCTGGTCAGACGACATTGTAGATTCCCCTGGTCTTTTGACCCGTAGTATGGGGATTATCCTGACCTACATCTGGTTCAGTCGACTGGGAACATCCCCTATGGCTCATGTAGAGTCAACATACGACCTTCATCTGGTCTAGAAAAATTTGAAAACTCCCCTGGTCTTGACCAGTAGTATGGAGATTGTCCTGACCTTCATCGGGTTCAGTCGACTGGGAACATCCCCTATGGCTCATGTAGAGTCAACATACGACCTTCATCTAGTCTAGAAAAATTTGAAAACTCCCCTGGTCTTTGACCAGTAGTATGGAGATTGTCCTGACCTTCATCGGGTTCAGTCGACTGGGAACATCCCCTGTGGCTCATGTAGAGTCAACATATGACCTTCATCTGGTCTAAAAAAATTTGAAGACTCCCCTGGTCTTTGACCAGTAGTATAGAGATTGTCCTGACCTTCATCTGGTTCAGTGGACTGGGAACATCCCCTATGGCTCATGTAGAGTCAACATACGACCTTCATCTGGTCTAGAAAAATTTGAAAACTCCCCTGGTCTTTGACCAGTAGTATGGAGATTGTCCTGACCTTCATCGGGTTCAGTCGACTGGGAACATCCCCTATGGCTCATTGGAGTCGACATACGACCTTCATCTGGTCTAGAAAAATTTGAAAACTCCCCTGGTCTTTGACCAGTAGTATGGAGATTGTCCTGACCTTCATTGGGTTCAGTCGACTGGGAACATCCCCTGTGGCTCATGTAGAGTCAAATGGAAGACCTGAACCTTCATCTGGATCAGTCAACTGGGAACATTCCCCATTGGCTCATGTAGAGTCAACATATGACCTTCATCTGGTCTAGAAAAATTTGAAGACTCCCCTGGTCTTTGACCAGTAGTATAGAGATTGTCCTGACCTTCATCTGGTTCAGTCGACTGGGAACATCCCCTATGGCTCATGTAGAGTCAACATACGACCTTCATCTGGTCTAGAAAAATTTGAAAACTCCCCTGGTCTTTGACCAGTAGTATGGAGATTGTCCTGACCTTCATCGGGTTCAGTCGACTGGGAACATCCCCTATGGCTCATGTAGAGTCGACATACGACCTTCATCTGGTCTAGAAAAATTTGAAAACTCCCCTGGTCTTTGACCAGTAGTATGGAGATTGTCCTGACCTTCATCGGGTTCAGTCGACTGGGAACATCCCCTGTGGCTCATGTAGAGTCAAATGGAAGACCTGAACCTTCATCTGGTTCAGTCAACTGGGAACATTCCCCATTGACTCATGTAGAGTCAAGTCGTAGATCTGGCCTTCATCTGGTCCAGAAGACATTTTAGAGTTAAGTTGAAGTTTTAAACTTCAGCTACTTCAAAAGACATAGAAGACATCTATTATCAGGATCAAATCTCCGATGATACACTCGACATATTACTCTTCAAGTCAAATGCTCTTTGACTTAAAGAGTAGGGAACAAACTGTACGTGCCAAATTTGGGCCAAGGACAAAACCGTCTTTCACTTCGAACACAATACCAAGTGAGGCCCAAAGCAATAACCCAGCCCATTAAACTCTAAACCCTTTACAAAAATAAAAGGACAAACCATTTGACCGATTCTCTCTTTTCCCCAACAAAGAATATATCGCCCACATGCAAAATATTCTCCCTGCCGAAAGCAGAGACAATAAGCATGTTATGGGGACCCATTTCTCATGTGCAGATCAGAGAATTCACCTTTCTCCTCCTATAAAATGAAGCATAATTCATGAAGTGGGGGGGAGCTTCTCAACTCTGATGCAGGCTTCACTTCTTTCTTACAATCCCCTGCTCTCTGACATTAGCATTCTCAGAGCTCTCCATCCCCTTATACACTTACCACCGCCCGCACGGCCACCAGAGAGGTCAAGGTAACTTCAAACCTTACTTTTCACATTTATATATTTACTGTTCATTTCAGACTACTGACTTGAGCGTCGGAGTGCCCCCGGCACCCACCACACCGGTGGGTAGTCTACTCCCGCTTACTCTACCTTTGTCTTGCAGGATCGCTAATGCCCCCAACCTACAATTCTGATTGAGGACCTCGGTCGAAAACCAGCGTCCACAGCCACCTTTGTGACACTACTTCGCCGCGCCGGTTGATGTGTGTTCGGTTGGATGCAAGATACATTCAATCGGGCATACTTAGTTTGATATTATTGATTTTATCTTTTTATGCATGGTTCAATCAAGCGCATGAGCTTAGTAAGTGGAATGAAAGATCCTTAAGGGGAGGGGTTAAAACCCTTTACCACGATGCTTTGCCGCGCCGGTTGATGTGTGTTCGGATTGGATGTAAGATGTGTTCAATCGGGCACACTTGGTTTTGATATGATCGGCTCCATTTTTGTATGTGTGATGTGACGCGCATGGGCTTAGTATGTTAGTCTAAAGGTCCTCTCTTTGAGAGACCAAGAGCCCCAAAAGGCCAC
Source organism: Zanthoxylum bungeanum (assembly GCA_019454045.1). Classification (NCBI taxonomy): domain Eukaryota; kingdom Viridiplantae; phylum Streptophyta; class Magnoliopsida; order Sapindales; family Rutaceae; genus Zanthoxylum; species Zanthoxylum bungeanum. Next base: position 11,931 of record SKCR01000893.1, read on the forward strand.
CTTTACGACAGTACTTCGTCGCGCCCCCTTTATTTTGTTGTTTATGTATTGCGTCCCATTACATGCATCAGGTCTGTTTCCGTTCGAACGCGTTTACGAACGCAACTCGAACGCGCATACATTTCGCCTTATCATGCATCAGGTCTCACTTCCGTTCGAACGCGTTAACAAACGCCATACGAACGTGAGCATTCTGTTTCATTTCCGTTCGAACGCGTTAACAAACGCCATACGAACGTGAGCATTCTGTTTCATTTCCGTTCGAACGCGTTTACGAACGCTACACGAATGCGAACACACTGAACTGAGACATATTCATCACATGCCACGTATAATTGTTTCTTAGGTGATTTTTATGGAACCACACATAGTCATTCTTATCTTTGTGCACATAATAATGAAAAGCATGTTTATTCCATTAGTTGCGTCGTTTTCCTTAGTCTTGATTTAACGCATTACGATTCATATGCCTATGCCATGATGACTTTGGAGTATTATTTCTTGTGATATATCGGATGGAAACCCAGACATAAATTCCGTAGCCGATTCCGAATGGACGGTAATGCGGTCTGTACTTGGGATACAATTCCACGTATCACTTGGAAGAGTGCTCACATGTATGCTTGTGCGGATATTATGTATGCTTGTGTTTTCATGAATATGATATGCTGAATGAAGTTGTATGTTCATTGTTACTTTGAGGCATTTTGTTAGACATGTGTTATTAGATATGAGATATATGCGAAATGTATGTATGAGTGTTATTTTGTACCCATGAATATAGAAGCATGATATTCTTAGGAATAAGTGTTATTTAAGCCTGATTAAATTATTATGTAAATCCTTTCATTACAAATGGCATAAGTAAGGGACCATTCCGAACCCAACGGTTTGAGGTCTTCCCTTGCGAGGGGTGAGTGCAGCCTTAAATCTCATTTTCCCGGTTCACACCGGGTGGCGACTCCATTATTCTCCGGTTTAGTCCCCCGTGGCTACTCCGTACTCCCGACCGGGCCGCGAGCCCGGGACAGCATGCGTCGCCCCAGATTTCTGTGTTCCCACAGTGTGCTCATGGTCTGTCTCTATGTAGATGATTTGATTTACACTGGAAACGATAAGACCATGTTTCTTAAGTTTAAGAAGTCTATGATGGCTGAATTCGATATGAGTGATCTTGGGTTAATGCATTACTTTCTTGGATTAGAAGTGACTCAATCTACTGATGGCATTTTTATTTGTCAAGAAAAGTATGTGAATGAAGTGTTAGACATGTTTCAGATGAAGAATTGCAACTCTGCCAATACTCCTACAGATGTAGGCCTGAAACTTGTCAAAAATCCTGAAAGCAAGAAGGTCGACAACACTGTTTATAAGCAAATTGTGGGAAGCCTGATGTATTTAACCACAACGAGGCCATACATAATGTATGCTGTGAGCATAATCAGTAGATACATGGAGAATCCTAAGGAGATACATCTTGTTGCTGCTAAACGAATTTTCAAGTACTTGCAAGGAACTACCAAATATGGGTTGCTTTACAAAAGGGGTGAAAATTCAAGTCTATTTGGATTCACAGATTCTGATTATGCTGGAGATCCAGATGATAGGAAAAGTACATCTGGTTATGTATTCATGATGAGAGCATCGATGATTTCTTGGTCTTCTAAGAAGCAACCAATTGTAACTCTGTCAACAACTGAAGCTGAGTTTGTAGCAGCAGCAGGATGTGCTTGTCAAGCAATCTGGTTGCGAAAAATTCTTGAAGAGCTTCAGTTCAAGCAAGAAGGGCATACTTCTATTTATTGTGATAATAGTTCAGCAATTAAGCTCTCTAAGAATCCTGTTCTTCATGGGAGGAGTAAACATATAGATGTCAGATTTCACTTCCTAAGGGATCTTACTAAGGAAGGTGTTATTGACCTCATTTATTGCAAGAGTAAAGATCAAGTTGCTGACATTCTTACAAAACCTTTGAAGTTGTCAGCATTTGAAAAGCTAAGGAAGCTGCTTGGAGTTTACACACTGAATAATTAAACTGATAGTTTGAAAACTTTCAGTTTAAGGGAGGGTTTGTTAAGAAATTTAAGTTGTTAGTTTGTTATCTCAAATAATGTTATTGTTGGGTAGTCCTAGTCTTTAGGAATTAGTTAATTTGTTTTGGTTGTTGCTGCTTTTAAGCCTAATCCTAATGATGTATTGCCTATATAAAGGCTGTTTGCTGATGAATAAAACAACAAGTTTAAGCTAAATCTCTTTAACACTATCGCTATATTTTGTAACAGCCACGTCCCTTGAAGACGGAATTTGCTGCTTTTACTCAAGAGAAAGAGAACAAACGCTAAAGTAAAGAGAAGAAGAAGAAGAAAAATTGCCTTAATGAGCCCTTTTTATTTATATTAAAAAAGAAATAAGGAATTATTATTTAATAAAGGTGAATCCAATTATTTTCAATGGAAAATGCGGACAATGGGAGCAAAGCTATGTTTCTTTATGTATCCCACATTGAACCATTAAGAGACGAAAATATAATTTATATAACGCTATGAACCATCACCAACCACGACCTTACTTGAACAGGATCTGTTCTATAGGCTCGTACCTCTGTGTCCTTGAGTTCTAAGGAGACAGGATATCAAGTCTGGTGGATGAATCATGACCCTGTGATCAGAGCGTGATTAACGGCTCTCCTCGACCTCTTGGTTGCTGAGGCTGTGGAGGATCGTTCTCGGCTAGACTCTTATAGCTTGGTTGGTCACACGGTTGTCTGACAGACTTCAAATTATTTTTTGCTGGTTTGTTGATTTTTTTTTTTGAATTACAATTCTACAGATATACAATCTGAAATTTACTGGGATATTCAATACATACAATTATCGTACACCCATACATCTACGTCTACTAAGAGACGAGCCTTAACCGGAAATATCTACCCCCATTATTTTCTGCTGTTGCTGCCAATTTGGTTTGGTAACACAAAGAAGTATAAATTCTCCAGTGTCATTATAAAATCTAATCAATAAAGCTGGTAAAAGTAGAGAAATTGGAGTTCTATGATAACTAGCTATATGGCTTTCATGGGCAAGCAAGGAAGGCAATTTTCAGTTTACAATTCATGCACCAAAAAAAATTATAATTTGATTAATATTTCTAGTTAGAAAGAGGGGTCACAATATCTTTAAAAGCTCCTAAGTGCCCTTTTGCTTTATGAAATGCTCAGGTATCTTAATTAAAGATTGAATTATGTTTTTATATTTCTAATACAATGAGGTAATATTAATAATAAAACACGTGTTACTAACTTTTAACATCCATTCATTATATGAACAGAACAAAAATAAATTTCAATGATGCTAATGCTATGGTTTTATTAGTAATGTCATGTTGATTCTCTATGTCAAAATAGTAAAATAATTTAAGGATTTAAAATTATATTTTAAATTTATTATTTTGAATATAAAAATTAAATAAATTAAATGTTGAGAGAGTATTTAATGATTTTTTTTTCCCATTTTTGTTTGGTTTCTGCTGGTATGGTCACTAGCTTGGCAAGAAGAAATAATGTATAGGCAAAAAGAAAAGAAAAGAAAATGCTTCTTATAAGTTATTGTCAAATAATTGAGTTTTCATCTAAAGGATAGTTCGGCTCTTGTAATAGAAGTAAGATGTCATATATTCAAGTTTTACTAAATATGTTTAATTTAGAATTTGGGGTGAGGTCATGGGTGGGAAATACAATATATAAAGAAGAGTCTTATATCTTCTTTTTTTAAAAAAAAGTCAAATAATTTAGTTCATATTTTAAGGGTGATTAAATAAAATCAAGTGCCAATAATGGAGTTAGTTGTAGGATTTTCAGTAAGGATGACAATCAAGACGTTCTGTCTAACTCTCATTTCGCCTCGATTTTTCATTTCGAATCTCGATTATTTTTTGAATCGGGATGAAAATTTATTATGAATCTCAATTAGAATATGAGATTTTTAGGCTAAACAAGATAAAAAATCCTCATGTATCTCTATCAAATTTTTTATTCATGAAAATTTTCTTCCCGATTCCATATTAAATAGTATGAGAATCCGAATCTTGATTGGAATTTGTGATTTTCTAGAAACTCTTTTTTTTAGGAAGTACTTAAAAGATTTTTAAGAAGTTAATGTAAGTGGGTCATTATCTATATCTATTTTTGTATCTGACGAATTTCAATAACAACAAAAGCCTATTTGTTTCATTGTTGACCTTATTTTCTAATGGGATAATATAAGAAGTATCAAACATTCAAATGGACCAAAGATTGAATCAGCTTCTTTAATTGGGATTCAAATAGATCATTTACCAAACACTAAAAGTATAACATTTAGCGCCAAAAATTATTGGAATAGTAAAATAATTTAGCGTCGAATATTTTTCGACACTATAAGTGTACTTTTAGCGTCGATAACAGTTTTCGACGCCCCCAAGGGGTGTGACTTGGTGGTGAAGGGTCCAGAATCTCACCTTGAGGTTCTGGGTTCGAATCCAAGGGGTGCAACTTCTTGTAAGAGCCTGGGGCAGCCGGGGGTTTTACCTGCGCCACGGCCCAGAATGGGTGGTTTGGTGGCGGGGTTTCCAACGATTTCAAAAAAAAAAAAAAAAAAAAACAGTTTTCGACGACAAAAGTTGAATATTTGGCGTCGAATTTTAATTACGACGCTAAAAGTTCGACGCTAAATGTTTGGACACTAAAAACCATAATTCTTGTAGTGGCAAGTCTTAGCCTAATATGCATCACGTAGTTTGATTGGAGATCGAGTCATCTTCCAATATTGGTTCCACAAATTAAACAAATGGTTCAAGTTTCATCATATCATAATAGGACTTTGCTGGTTTTGCTTAAGAGAAAGAGAACGCACGCTAACTAAAGAGTAGAAGAAGAAAGTTTGCTTAAAAAGGAAATAAGGAATTATTAATTGATAAAGGTGAATCCAATTATTTTCAATGGACAATGTGGATAATGGGACCAAAGCCATGTTTCTTTCTGTATCCCACATCGAACCATTAAGAGACGAAAATATAATTTATATAATGCTACGAACCAAGAGCAAATCACGACCTTACTTGAACAGGATCTGTTCTATAGGCTCGTACTTCTGTGTCTTTGAGTTCTATGGAGACAGGATATCAAGTCTTGTGGATGATTCATGACCGTGTGATCAGAGCGTGATTAACTGCTCTCCTCAGCCCTTGGGCTGCTGAGGCTGTAGAGGATCGTTCTCGGCTAGGCTCTTCTAGTTGGGGTGGTCTCACGGTTGTCTGACAGACTTCAAATATTTTTTTTTGCTGATGGTTTGTTGGTTCTTCAAAGTTCAGATTGCTGCTAAATTTTTTACTGCTTTTAGCTTCTGCTGTGGCTGCTTAAGTTGGTGTGGTATGTACCTGTTTGTTCTCTTTTCCTGTTCTTCTCACTATGACACAACCTATATATATATATATATATACACACACATAAACACATATCAAAAGTTTCATAAAAGGAGTCAATACAGCATTTGCTTTGTTCATAAGGACAAAAATCTGACAATGAATCCCTTGATATGCGAATCTGGAGGACTGTGATTATTGGGATGAGCATGATATGTTACTCAAAACTCTACAAACGAACATAATAATATCTATATTAAGACAACAAACTAGAATATGAATATGATTATGTAGTATTGGAAATGTTCTAAATGTGGGGGAACTTAATGAGTAGGAAGTAGGGGTGGGATGGATTGGGTGGGAGCTCAATCCAAAGAAAGACTTGTGTAGGACGAGAGTATACACTATAAGAATACAATTTTTTAGCGTCGCCAAAAGAGGTCAAAATCAATGCTAGAATTTCTGGTATCGAAAGATGGCGACATAGAAAATGGTTGCTAAAGACTGGTCGCAGAAAGGTTTCAGTGTCGAGGAAGCTTCGGCGATGTGAAAAATTAAACTATATGTCTCCGATTGTGGTTACTGTAACCGATATACGGATACGCATAAAGTGGATACTTTTACGCGACAGGTATAGGCTAACACTAAATATCGTAGACTTGTAGCCATATTGACGTCGCTAAATGTTAATAACTATTAGTATCGACATTTGTGGTGTCGACGCTAAATACAGACATGACAACACTAAATATATTTAAAAAAAATATTAACAAAATATATATGTAATTACATATATTTATTTTTTAAATTTAAAAAATTAAATTAAAATTATTATTATATATAAAGCAAATGTTTTATTATTTAGTACATTAAATAAAAAAAAATGCAGGACGATCAGTTGGAATCGGTGTTGCATCTATTGGGCATGGAGGAACTAGGGAGGTCGATCATGTAGCATTGACCTGGGCGAGTTATCTCTCCACAAGCTCTCGCAAGTTCACAATTTCCCGATCGTGCTCCTCATTCTACCTCATCATCATATCATTTTGCATCTTCATCATGTCATTAGCTAGCTTCAACTGCTCCCTTGAGATATTGACCTCCTCTGAGGAGTCGAACGATCGAGAAGTAGTCGTTTTCGCCTTTCGATGAGTGCCAAGCCTGAAATTGTAAGAGGTGGTGTTCTTGAACATCTGACGCGAAAAACTCATCATCAACTAAAGGCTGTAAGCCGTGCGTGAGGTTTTGTGTCTCGATCTCCACCATGCGTTCCTACATTTTATGATTCCATGTTAGTTAAAAATAGTGGAAAATACTGAAATTTTATATAATTTATGTAATTAAATATTTACATAGCACTCTTGGACGATATCATTCACCCAACCTTTATTTTGAGTACAATGGGTGAACTGGAAAAAATCTGATATCGGGAGGGAATTGCAGCACCTCTCCCGTGCTACTTTGTTGCAAACGAAAAATATTAATTAGTAATTAAATGTTATTGAAATACAGTTTAGTAAATGTATATCCACTAACTTCGGAGTGTTCCTCACGATGCATGGAAAACGACTTCAAGCCTCCAATATGGTTGAACCACTTTCATCTGTCTAAGTAACTTAACATCATATCAATGTTTTTATCGGTCATTCGATTACTTACTTTAATTTGAGTAGCTTGATAATAAATTTCAATGTCGACATGCTATCATCATCAAATAGAATCTTTTTAGCTTCTTCAAGTAACTGAGTAAGCACTTACGTCTATCGTTCTTGTCCGGATGTGATGTTTCTCTACCAAAGTTGTCCAATGTCGAACCTTGGAAGTCATGCAAAGCAGCAATCATATCATTATTTTTTTGATGATGCTCGTGATAATTGGTACTAATTTTTGAATGGCTATACTGAGAGTCGGAGTTGTATTTTTCTCCATGGTAAACCCACGTTCGATAGGTCGCTAAAATTCCTGTCATGTGTAAGTTATTCATAACTTTACTCAAATGCTTCTTTCTCTTATTCAAATAATTATTATATGGACAATGCCACGTGACCTTCTGCATCAGCAACTCGTTTAACTGCTTCCATAAATTCTGCTACTCCTTTACAGTATTCGATACTCAATCTATTAGACACACTAATCTAATTTCTATCCACATTAACAAACTATCTACAAAATATAACAAGATGATCAATTAATTAAAATTAATGTATGTATAATATTCACTTAACAATTAAATAATTATCTAAAATCAAACTCAATACATACTTATACAAAATCAAGTTACCCATATAATTTATATGCACTATCAATTAAATATACAAACTAAATATTTAACTAATTAATTCTAAACCCTCATTTTAGGGGATTTACTCAAAATGCATAATAAGTAAACAAATTATTAGAGTAATTGAGATTATATGAACCATCGATTCAATTCATAAACTAAATATTTACCTAATTAAATCATAAACCCTCATTTAAGGGATTTACTCATAAATACATAATGAGTGAACAAATTACTATAATAATAGTGATACATTAGAGAAAACACATACATTAATTAGCTTAGTATTGGATTGATATTGAAAATGGTGAAAATGATTGATTTTTTGACATGAGTAAAATGTGGAAATGAAGAAGAAGAAAGAAGATGAAGAAGATGATAGTCGTGAATAGGTAGAGATTTTTAAAGATTTTTTATCGTTTCAGAAATAGTCAATGCTAAATGTCATATATTTAACGTCGTTACCTAAATTTTGTATTCATGATAATTTATCTTCCCGATTCCATACCAAATTGTATGAAATCCCGAATCTCGATGATAATTTATGATTTTCTGAGGACCCTTTTTTTAGCAAGTGGTTGGAAGATTTTTAAGAAATTAATGTTAGTGGGTCATCCTTCATATATATTTTTGTATCCGACGAATTTCAATTGTTTTATTGTTGACCTATTTTCTTATGGGATATAAAAAGTATCAAACATTCAAGTGGACCAAGATTGAATCAGCTTCTTTAATTGGGATTCAAATGGGTCATGTACTAAGTCTTAGCCAAATATGTTTTGATTGGAGATCCGAGTCATCTTTCAATATTGGTTCCATAAATTAAACAAATGGTTCAAATTTCTTCATATAATAATAGGAATTTGCTGCTTTGCTCAAGAGAAAGAGAACGAACACTAAAGTAAAGAGTAGAAGAAGAAAATTTGCAGAATTACGTTTGCCTTTAATGATCCCTTTTTATTTATATTAAAAAAGAAATAAGGAATTATTAATTAATAAAGTTGAATTCAATTATTTTCAATGGAAGATGTGGATAATGGGAGCAAAGCCATGTTTCTTTCTGTATCCCACATCGAACCATTAAGGGACGAAAGTAGAACTTATATAATACTGCGAACGAAGAACCAGCCACGACCTTACTTGAACAGGATCTGTTCTATAGGCTCGTACCTCTGTGTCCTTGAGTTCTAAGGAGACAGGATATCAAGTCTGGTGGATGAATCATGACTCTGTGATCAGAGCGTGATTAACGGTTCTCATTGGCCCTTGGGTTGCTGAGACTGTAGAGGATCGTTCTCGGCTAGACTCATCATCTAGCTGGGGTGGTCTCACGGTTGTCTGACAGATTTCAAATTATTTTTTGCTGAATTTAATGGTTTGTTGGTTCTTTAAAGTTCAGATTGTTGCCAAGATTTTACTGCTATTAGCTTCTGCTGTGGCTGCTTAAGTTGGTATGGTATGTACCTGTTTTTTTCTCTTTTCCTGTTCTGCTTAAGTTGGCTGCACTTTCTAAGTTTCATAAAAAGAATCAATACAACATTTGCTTTGATAGTAAATATGTGAATCTGGAGCACTATTGATCATGGGGATGAGTAATTGATTTGTAGATTAAGATAACAAACTTCAAGAGTAATATGATTATGTTGATTTGGAAATGATCTAAAAGTTTTTTAGAAGTTGGAAAAATGGGGCCCCAAGGGGTGTGGCTTGGTGGTGAAGGGTCCAGAATCTCACCTTGAGGTTCTGGGTTCGAATCCAGGGGTGCAACTTCTTGTAAGAGCCTGAGGCAGCCGGGGGTTTTATCTGCGCCGCGGCCCAGAATGGGTGGTTTGGTGGCGGGGTTTCCAACGATTCAAAAAAAAAAAAAAAAAAAAGTTGGAAAAATGGGGCACTAAATAAATAGGAAGTATGAGTTGGGGACTGGTCAAGTCGGGTTGAGTAGGTTGGAGCTCAATCCAATCCAACTCATTCAAGGACGAATTTGAATTTTTCCAACTTAATTAATATCGGGTTGTGTTAGGTTTAATTAAAGGAAATCATAATATTAATTCAACTCTAAAATAAAAACATAATAATTTCACTTATGATAATGTAGCAAGAATATATAGATATTCGTCTCCCATGTACAAATATATTCAAGATATGGAACTTCATTCGAAAAGCCATGGCTACAACTACAAAAGGTGAATTCGAACTAATGACAACCATTATGTGGCTATATGGCATGCAAGCAATGAGTTTCAGTTCAGCCAGCATATCTCTAATCCATGTGAAATAGTGGCGAAGGCAGAGGCCAAGCACATTGCATATCAAAGAGTAGCTTACCAATGGGCTAGCAGCTCCGAAAGTACGAGACAATCAACCTCATTAGATTACCAATGGGTTCCTAAGACTTACTATTTAAAGGGGTCATTAATAAAATCAGAATTTTTCAGACTAAACAAAGTTATTGTGAGAGAAGAGAGTGTGAAATTTTCTTATTTATTGAATTGAATACCCGACTGATCTACAAGTAAGTTTTTTTTTCTTGATTCTGAAAGGGTTTTTAAGAGCAGATATTTTAAGGGTCTAATCCGTTCTTAGAAGGGGTTTTGTTCATACAAAATTATGATTCGCGATTCTAGTGGTTCGTTCAATTACATGAGGTTATCTAAGACTCAATCCTACGATGATTTCGTCAAACAATAAAATAAAACTAAAACAAAAAATGAAAAAAATTAAATGAATATTAAAAACTAATACTAAAAAAATCGTGAAACAGATCTAGAAAGAAGAAGTGTGGTGAGGAAGTTGAGAAAATTGACATCAATAAAAATAAATTATAGCCTAATATAATTAATCTCAAAAAATGACACTCAATTGTCCTAAATTTGAGGTCCTACACGAATTTCTAAAATGAGATACTTTTAATGATTATATATATATATAAATAATTACAAATTATATATATTGCCTCATCCCTTTTTCCCCCCTTTTCTCTCTATTTGTTTCAATTGTTGTCCCTATTTTCATCATAATAGGGGATAATATAGAAGCGGGCATAATAGGACTTTGCTGCTTGCTGAAGAGAGAAAAATAACATACTAAACTAAAGAGAGATTGCTTAATTATGTTTTTTTTTTTTTGAAACGTTGGAAATTTCATTGACAAACCATCCGACACGGTTTAATCAGAGCAGATAAAACATTCGGCTGCCTCAATTTTACACAAGAAATGCACCTACTATATTTAAATCTATAACTTGAACAATCATATCATAAATCTTTTGCTACCAGATTATACCCCTTGGGGGAATTATGTCTGTCTTTAATGAGCCCTTTTATTTATATTAAAAAGAAATAAGGAATTCTTATGAATTCAATTATTATCAATGGAAAAAGTAATTTTCAGAAAGCTGCAGATAAATTCAGCCCAAAGGAGGACGTGGGAAACAAAGCCATGTTCCTTTTATTATCCCACATCGAAACATTATGAGATGAAAGTAGAATTTATATAACGCGATGAGTGAGAAACAATCACGACCTTACTTGAACAGGATCTGTTCTATAGGCTCGTACCTCTGTGTCCTTGAGTTCTAAGGAGACAGGATATCAAGTCTGGTGGATGAATCATGACCGTGTGATCAGAGCGTGATTAACGGCTCTCATTGGCCCTTGGGTTGCTGAGTCTGTAGAGGATCGTTCTCGGCTAGACTATTCTAGCTGGGGTGGTCTCACGGTTGTCTGACAGACTTCAAAATATTTTTTTATTGCTGGGAAGATTTTACTGCTATTAGCTTCTGCTGTGGCTCTGCTTAAGTTGGTGTGGTATGTACCTGTTTGTTCTTTTTTCCTGTTCTGCTTAAGTGGCTGCGCTTTCTAAGTTTCATTAATAGTCAATACAACATTTGCTTTGATAGGAATATGTGATTCTGGAGCACTATGATTATGGGGATAAGCAGGTGAGCATGATATGTAACTCCCAACTTTACAAACGAAGTTAATGTTTTTTAGATTAAGATTACAAACTTCAAGAGTAATATGATTATGTTGATTTTGAATTCATCTAAAAGTTTTTAGAAGTTGGAAAAATGGGCACTCAATAAATTGGAAGTATGGGTGGGGACGAGTCGGGTTGAGTAGATCGGAGCTCAGTCAAATCCAACTCATTCAAGGGCGAGCTTGAATTTTTCTAATTAATATCGGGTTGTGTTAGGCTTAATTAAAGAAAATCATAATATTAATTCAACTCTAAAATAAAAACATAATAATTTCACTTATGATAATGTCGCAAGAATATATATATTTGTCTCCCATGTACAAATATATTCAAGATAACCAACATAGTATGTCTCAGTTTACAATAAAAACAAGTTCGAACAAAAATCTTTTTGTACTTGAAAAATAATTACTATTTATTTTTTATTTTTTATTTTTTTGTGGGTTGATATTTACCTAAGTCACTGATTGATCGGGTTGGTGATTTTCAATCTCGAATCTTTAATGTCAACTCGTTCAAAATTCAACCCAATCCGTCGGGTTGGCCAGCAGTGGCGGAGTCACATATAATTGAATGGGGGAAGTCACCTCCGTTTAATGTGAAAGTTTGATAAAATGTGTTTTATAAATTAATGAAAAATTTGGTTTATTAAAGAGTGAATTTTGATTTGTCCTGACTAAAATATCAAATTGTGCCCCCAATAAATCAATATTCTAGTTATGTCACTACTGACGGATATAGTGTCCATCTCTAATAGGAAGAACATTTTATTTGGTCTACGAAGAACATCTTTATAAATAATTGTTTAAGAAGTTTTTATATTAGAGATGATTCTAGGGAGGATGAAAAATAGGGATGGACTATTATCCTTTTGCATTATCTCATTTATCTCCTTTTAATGGTTATGATTTAGTCAAAATAAATCTAATGGCCATTATTTTGCCAACACAAAAGTCAAGCCAACTTTTAGATCAAATTCATTAATGTGTTGTCAAGATTTTGACCCTTAGATTTATCTTCATTAAATCTTAACCTTTAAAAGGAGATAAATGATATAAATGTGAAATGATGATAGCCCAATCATGAAAAAGTTAGTATATGCCAATGATTTGAAGAAGGATTATTATTTAGTACAAGGGAGAATTTTATTTTTCATGAAATTACAGATTAATTCAGCCTGGGAAGTTAATTAATTGCTGAGGCTGTAGAGAATCGTTCTCACTTCAAAGTGTTTTTTGCTAACATTTTTTCTTCATTGCTTATAATCCGCTTGCGAATTCTGAATTTAATTTAGCAATCACAATGGTTTCTTGGTTCTTCACATGTTACTGATAAAAATATTTTACTGTTTTTTTGTGTCTGCTGTGGCTGCCAAGTTGGTGTGGTATGGTATTTTATTTGGTCTCATATATGTTGCATTTTCAAAAATATCTACACAATAAACTAGTAAAGAGTTTAAATTCTCCAATATCAAGGCAAGATATTATAAAATAATAGGCAGGAAAAGAAGGCATGGTTAATCACTTTGCACTTGAAAACAGAAACGTGTTTATGAAATGTGTCTCCACAGTCTCATTTTCTGCTCTAATAAACAATGATTCTAAAGGCGCAATTCAACCACAAAGGGGTTAAGACAAGGCTATCCACCATCGTCATATCTCTTTATAATGTGCGAAGTTTTTTCATCTATGCTACCAAGAGCGGAAGAGGCAAATCAGATCCAAGGGGTTCGGTTCGACAAAGATTTGTCCATATCCCACCTACTTTTCGCAGATGACGGCCTAACATTTTCAATGGCATCGACGAGAGACTGTCTAATATTGAAAGAGATTTTTGATTGTTATGCCAAAGCTTCTACATAAATTTTCAACTTTGAAAAATCCTCTCTATTTTTCAACCCTAATACAAAGAAGCAAGCAAGCAGCAGAAATCAAAAACATTTTCAAGTTGAAAGAAGTTTCAATTCATGAGAAATATTTGGGTCTTCCGTCAATGATGGGAAGGAACAAAAGGAGCTACTTCAACGAACTAAAGTTTAAGGTGATGAAGAGAATCAAGGGATGGTATATCAATCTTTTCTTTATTGGAGGTAAAGAAGTTTTAATTAAGGCGGTGGCTCAAGCCATTCCCACATTTGCAATGAATGTTTTCAAAATTCCGTAGGATCTCTGCGAAAACTTGCAAAAATTATTCACCAGTTATTGGTGGGGCTCCAAAGAATCGAGGAAAAAAATTCATTGGACTGGATGGAGAAAGCTATCTCAATCTAAAAAAGCTGGGGGGATGAGTTTCATGGAACTCGAAGGATTTAACCAAACCTTATTAGCTAAACAAGGTTGGAGAATACTACAGGCACCAAACTCACTGGTGACGAAAGTTCTGAAGGCCAGATATTTCAAGAACGCTGAATTTCTAGAAGCAAATGTGGGCAATAACCCGTCATTTGTCTGGAGAAGTATATTGTGGGGGAATAAGAGTGCTTTGTCGGGGACTCAGATGGACAATTAATAGAGGAGACAAAGTGTTCATCTCTAAGAGTAATTGGCTGCCAAGACTTGTTACTTGCAAGCCAATCTCTCATATCACTTTACCTAGGGACGCCAAATTGAAGCTTTTGATTAATGAGGATAACGATTTAAATGAGGAGATGGTAAGACAAAGTTTTATGGTAAAGGCCAAATAATTGCCTTTAGGAGAGTCATCACCTTCAGAATCACTAAGTGATGCTGCCATGACTTTTTTGCCTTTAGCCTTAAGGTATGTGGGACACTCAGATTTAACGTGCCCATATCCTTCACATTCATAGCACTGGGCACCACGGGATCTACTATCCCTATCCTCTCCAGACTCACTCCTGCTATGCCTACTCTCTCTAGGCATAACCTCTATATCACTGTTACTTCTATGACCACTTTTCTTAAATTTAAGAAATTTCTTAAACTTCTTTGCAAACAAGGCCAAATCACGATCCGTGATGGTATCATCACTCACCAGACGAATCATGCACAACTTCCTTAGCGATTTTCATCGCAAACGTTTTTTGCTCTCTATAACCAGGAAGCTTTTTCTCATAAACCTGCAGTTTTCCTACGAGTTCATCTAAATTAAGCTGATCAAGGTCATTACTTTCCTCGATGGCGGTGATTTTGGGTAGGAACTTATTAGGTAGGGATCTCAGGATTTTCCTAACTATCCTACTGGTAGGAATAGTCTCACCTAGGTTAAAACTAGAGTTAACAATATCGTTAATCTCAGCATAAAACTCATCAAAGGTCTTATCATCCTTCAATCTAGCGACCTCAAACCTAGTAGCAAGATCCTGGAGTCTACTATTTTTAACAGACAATGTGCCCTCATGCACAGTCTGCAGGATGTCCCAAGCATCCTTGGCTATCTCGCACATAGAGATTCTCCTAAATTCAGCAGAACAAACAGCACCATGTATGGCATTAACAGCCTTGCTGTTCCTATTGCTAGCATCAAATTCGTCCTTGGTCCAGGTCAATTTATCTTTAGGGGAAGATACCCCATCAACAATAACAACGGGAGGTTTCCACCCGTGTTCAACAGTCATCCAGACCCTCTCATCTAAGGACTTAAGGAACGCTCTCATGCGAACCTTCCAATGCAAATATTCCGTGCCATCAAAAAATGGCGAACAATTTAAGGGTTGACTACGTTCCATAGCTAATGGGTCAAGGATCGAGTTCAGGCTCTGATACCAATTGAAAATTCGGGGTTATCCTAAGTTATGACCCTATGCGGAAATAATCACAATTAATTGAGACAAGTCCTAATTAATGTGTCTATGGAAAATCAACTACCAACCACAATATCCAACAACAATAAATTCCACAATATTAATTTAATACGAAATGTAATTGCGGAAAGGTAAATCAATCACAATAATTAAAGCAGCAAAAAATAATCAAACCACACAAAATTCAACACAATGATTTTGGTGACGAAGTGGAAAACTCTTCCGAGTAAAAAACCACTCCGGGTATAGGCTACCACCCGAATCCACTATATCGAGAAAAAACTTACAGCGATGGTCAAGACCTATGGTGGCAACTCCACCGACTCAAGTACCTCTATACTGCAAGAACTCAAGGCAACTCCTCAAGCCCGCGACCCACGGTTTTCTTCAGAACCTCTGAAGTCTCTGAGTAGATTATATCACCAATGACGCCGGAACTCCGACTACCAAACTTCCTCCTAAAGAACTCTAAAGGATTAGGGAATTTGGGTTAAGTTGTGTTGAAGGTTTATCAAAGAATGGATTTCACACCATTAACAAAGAAGACATAAGATTCAAAGAGTCTTCAAGGTGAAATCAAAGAGAGTTGAAAGCTTTGAGAGTATTTGGCTCAAGAGAAATATGCTTCAACTAATTAGAATGGCGGCTAAGGGTTATATTTATAGGTAGGGTGAAAACCTAGGGTTTTGCAGGCCAAAAACGCATTCAGATCGCAGTCGCGTTCGAACGCTTACTAGAACGCTACACGAACGCGCCCTTTCTGTGAAGACTCGTTCGAACGTCAATCGAACGCACAACGAACGTGAGCTCTCTGGAATGCTCCCGTTCGAACCCCACAAGAACGTGCCTCGAACGTTTGCTCTTTGGAATGCTCCCGTTCGAACCCAATAAAGAACGTGCCACTAACGCCACACGTTCGAACCCACAAACGAACGCAGCACTAACGCCAATCGTTCGAACACTGCAACGTACGCACCACGAACGTATGTCTGATGCACAGCAGCCAGAAACCAGTCCAATTGCACAAAGATCTTCATGAAAGATTACAACTCAATTGAACTTGTTTTGTCACGGACACATGCCAATAAAAAAGGTGCTAACACCAATTATCATTAAGTAGAAGTTGCCAGGGAAATAAATACAGGGCTCTACAAATCCTAACCCCATAAATTGAATTTTCTCGTTTTAAGGAGATAAGTACAAACTTCAGCGAAATAAGATAATTTCTCATTTTAATGAAATAATGACTAAATTAACATACGAGGAAAGACCATACTTCAATGAAATGTGCTTAATCTATATTTTATTAAGCTGAGGGATGAGGAATTTCTAGAATGAGATATTTTTAATGATAATATATATATATATAATTTGTAAGTATATATAATGATATAATAGGGGATAATATAGAAGCGGGCATAATATGACTTTGCTGGAGAAAAATAACATACTAAACTAAAGAGGGATTGCTTAATTATTATTATTTTTTAAACGTTGAAAATTTCATTCTCAAACCATCCGATTAATCGAAGCAGATAAAACACTCGACTACCTCAAA
>SKCR01000894.1:0-41949 GCA_019454045.1 Zanthoxylum bungeanum
GATTCCAGAGGTCAGCTGGTTTCATCAACTCACATTGTCTCAAAGTCTCAAATGATAAATGAAAATAAAGATCCTTCAATGAGGATAACAAAATGGCAGACACAGCTGCTAATTTAATCTAGGATAATACTGAATTAAGCTAAAAGTCCCATTTCCAGAATCAGGACGACCTCCCTCTTCTCCTCCTCCCTTTCCCCATTTTGTTCCAGTTTAATGATTGCCTGCCTCATGCTCTCCAGCCTCCTCCCTTTTGTTATTGATGTTGTTACTGATGCTCTCTCTCCTCATCTGGTCCCCACTTCCCTCAAGGCTCATTGGGACAGGTGTCTTCCTCCCAAATGATTGGGCTGTATGGGCTGTGGCAGTTGGGCCTCGCATCCTCTTTCTTTGGTACGTCCTCATTGCACGAGTCACAACAGTATGCTCTTGGGAATCCTCTCATAATATCTTATCGATTTGACATGCAAGAGACAGTTATTTTATGAGCTCTCAAGGGGAAATCACTGAATTGCTATTTCTGGGCTACAAAATTCAGAAACATTTATGCATAGATTGTTTAAAATTTGAAACAAAAGGGCTATTGCTAGATACTTAATTCCGCATGGACGGTCCATAATGGCTTCCTCTTGCAAGATCAGTGTCTTAACACTAGGACTTAAGCGGCATATGGAAATTTGTTACTGTTGACGGCTGATTTTGGTCTCAGGGGCAATATGGGAATATTACTCCCGAGACAATCCTCCCTCAATAGTGAATTTGTTTGGTTATGGGGGACCAAAAGCAAACTTAGCAAAGACAGATAAATACGCCAATCGACAAAGAGATTTAACGTGGTTCGGCGGATTTTGGTCCGACCTACGTCCACGGGCACAAAAAGGATGATACTTTTATTACTCAAATACGCTTCTCAGCTCTGCTTCTTCTTTTTTACAAGTCAGAGCTTGATATTGATTCTCCCCATGTTCCTTCTTTTCTCTCTCTTTCTCTTCTCCTCCCCTCTACACTCACTCTACCCTCCTATTTATAATGGTGAAGAAATCATATTCCTATTTGTACAAGAATTTCCTAGTTGAAATAATTTCCCTTTCCCATAAGAATTCCTAATCAAATCTACCCTTTTTTTTCTTATCCTCTTAGGATACTGATTTTATCACCCTTTTTCCCATGATAGTAGGTTAATTTTGTCCTTTTCTCTGTGGAAATAGGATGCCTTGTCTTCTGGAACACGCCTCGTCATGTGGTCGGTCTTCATGAGGTCGGTCATAATGGTTATTTGATCTGAGAATGCTTTTGCCGATCTGATAATTGACCGGTCATCTTGAATTCAAGTGCTCGGTTGCCGATCATCAAGTGCTCGGTATCTTCATGTTGTGGTCGGTCTTTTATTGTAAAATGCTCAGGCCCTTACTGCTGGCTTTTTATGGGTCGGGTCGGAATTAATGATATCGTCCAAGAAGGGAATTTACCGTTTTACCCATGCCGTACTCCTTGAATAACAAAGTGCCTGAAAACACCATCAACAGTTACTACAGCACTAAATTAAAATAAGATGCTGGGAGGACTATTCTATTCTTTTTTAAAAGAAAAATAATTTTGTATAGCTCTGATTAAGAATAAAGAAAACCAAATCAGGTCTGTGAAGATGGCTAAGATTGTGTAAGCCTTTGGGTATGAATTTAAGATTATCGCAATCCTTGATCTGAATAGATCTAAGATGTGCATTATCATAATTTTCTGGGAAAGAAACAAGATTTTGACAATCTTCGATACTAATGCTATGAAGATGGCTAAGATTGTGTAAGCCTTTGGGTATGAATTTAAGATTATCGCAATCCTTGATCTGAATAGATCTAAGATGTGCATTATCATAAAATCTCTCTGCAATTGACTGTAAGTTTGGACAACTCAAAATTTTCAGCTCTTCCAGCGCCTTAGGTAATTGGCATTCTGATGTCAACAACATGAAATTTGAACACATCTGAATATCAAGGAATTTTAGTGTGGCAGGAAACTGGCCTCTTGATGATAAGCAAGTGAGCGATGGGCAGTTGTAGACACATAAGCTCTCAAGATCAAGACATGAACTTGTGATATTGATATACTCTCGTTCATCAAACACACACTTCAGTATCTGACAATTGTTCATCTCAATTGATTTCAGAGATGAAGGTAGCTGCCATCTTGCAACGGATGTTAAAGAATTACAACCTTTGATTTGCAAGATTTCAAGTCGTGCATTGTCGTGTATCATTTCATCACTTAAGGATGTTAAAGCATTGCAATCTTCAATCGTCAATTTATTCACACAGGAATGAAAGCAAACATTTGGAAGTGAAACAAGTTTTGGACAATTCCCGATCTCTAGCTCTCTTAGGAAGGTGAGGCTGTGCAGCCCTTGTAATGGCGTCCCCAGACAAATCTCATTCTGACACAAATATACCAACCCCTCACAACCAAAAATCTTCAGATGTTCTACTTTCTGAAATATTTGACTCGACCAATTTTCAAACGCTGAAATATTTGAAAGAGTCACATTGTTTAGTGACTTGTATTCAGTTGGACTATTGCAAAACAACCTTTTGCATCCATCTATTTTCAATTTGCAGAGAGCTGGAAGGCTTGGTAATGATACCACCAACTGCTTGCATTCAGTAATCACAATTTCCTCCAAAGAAGGGAGATGATTAGGTAATCGTCCAAAGAGTTTGGGGCATTTTATTATGGAAAGCTTTTGGAGAAGAGGGAAGACTTGGACCAGCTCATCATTTTCCCTGTTAGGTTCCCATTGCTCCCAATCTTGTAATTCCTCAAAATACAAAGCTTGCAAAGATTCAAAAGGTTTTGAGCAACCTTGCCCATAAATCTCAGAGCCTATGCTTTTTAATCCCGACATGCCTATGATGGTGAGATCTTTAAGTGAGCACAATTGTCCTAGCGAGGGCAAGGATGTGCATCTTTTACAATTTTGCAGTATGAGGACCACGACATTGGAAAATGATGGATCTCCTACCCAGGATGGGAACCTTGTACCACCATAAAAATGGATTGCGAGCCCTTTTATATTTTTGTGAGGCTGCAGCATGTCCAGCACATTTTTTTCTTTAACCTCATCTCGTGAGTCATCGAATTGTGTCCCCCATTCTAACTGCAAGAATTTTAGGCCTTTCTTCTCTCTTAACATAGCCTGATTTGCTTCTTGTGAATCATTGACATTCTCTAGTCCTGAAATGCAAAGTCCTCCTCGAAGAAACTTCCAGTTCTTCAAATCCTTCAAAGTACATCCACTACCTTTGCTGACAATAAAATTAGACAAAGTCTGAAGACATTTTAATTCTTTCATTCCCAGTGGTAACTCAAATAAAAGATTTGCACCTTCAATATCAAGATGAAGTAAATTAACCAACTTTCCGATACTGGATGGAAGCTTCAAGAGACACAAGCAATTTCTTAAAATCAAAATTTGTAAATTAACAGTGAGGTAATTGAATCAGGTAAACATTTGATCTTACTATCAGAAAAATTTAGATACCGTAGATGTCTTAAACATCCAATTGATATAGGTACCTCACAGATATAGTATCTTCTCAAAGATAACACCCTCAACTTTTTAAACTTTGGTAGCAAATCAGATAAAACCACAGGACTAATGTGACCGGCGTAAACACACACGTATAACGCAAGCGCACGTATTGTTCAAGTAGTATAAAAATATCGATCCCACGAGGACTTAATATCTAAACTATTAATTTTATGAGGTCAAATGATTACTAATATCTAACAAGTTGATTGATTGATTTGAAATGGTGACGATTCTAAATTAAAAGCAAGTAAATAAAATTGTCGAAAATAGGTTTTAAGAAAATTCAATATTAAAAACTATCTAGGGTTGTGATTTCTTCCAATATCATTTTAAGGATGAAGTGGTTATCTTAAAGTTGGGTAATATATTGATTTATTAACCTGGAACACTAAATTATGTGTAAGCCTCTGTCGATGGTCAGACACAAATACCCAGTTTAACCCAATTGAACCATATGTCTATGTCAACCAAATTATCTGGATTCATTAAGTTTAAGTTCCAATTATGGCTAACCCCCGCCCAACAGGTATATTCCTATCCTGTAAGGAAATCTATTAAAGGGTTATCTATCCTCAAGGAAGATCGTGGGCTATTGAGTCTAAGGCTGAAACCTAAAATCCCTATGTCTAGTTCATTTTAGATTTACCAGATCAATTTTATTAATGGCCAGTTAATGAAAAAGCATTAAGTTTAAGACACAATAAATAAATCTTTATTCCCAAGCTATAATCTAACCCTTATAAAACGGTGATATTGGATTTCATCACAACCCCAGATAACTAATTTAGTTACCACACATAACTAGGGCTAATAAAAACTTAAAAGTAAAAGACATAAAATGAAAATGCTTGAAAGTAATTGCGGTAAAGTAAAAGCTGAAAAGTAATTACAATAAAAAAAATGCTAAGGTAAAAGGAATTACTTTTACTACTACTAATTTAGATATCTCCCATAAAATAATATATAAACTTGTGATATTATTTTACCAACCGACCAATCTGGCGGTATCCTGATTAAGTCAAATTAAGTCCAACCAGCCATATAGGCGGTAATATTTGTCCATATCCAGCCATAAAGGCGGTACCAAAATAAATTTACCAACCGACCAATCTGGCGGTATCCTTGATTAGTCAGGTTTAAACCAGATTAAATTGAATTGCCAACCGACCAATATAGCGGTATCCTTTATTAATCAGTATTTTAAATAGTGAATATATTATTTTTAAGGGAGATTAATCTAAATAGTAATAGTAAAAGAATTACCTTTCACCCTAGCTTGGGAAATTACCTCCTCATTACTGAAAATAAAAACTGAAAAATTAAAGAAAGAAAAGTATTGTGAGTAAAAGTAAATTGCGGAAAGTAAAAACTGAAAAATAAAAGAAAGTGCGAAACTGAAAATTAATTACTGAAAACTAAAAATAAACAAACTAGATACAATCTTCTTATTTATTCATTAAGAATTTCAAGGAAGAAAGTATGAATTTTACAAATGAAATGGCTTGGTATTTATAGGCAAAATTTTGCCAACATCAAATCATCAATCAATTTCTCCACCAATTACATTATTAATTTCTCCACTAATTACTCCACCAAATCCATAATTGCTCCAATAATTTCTTATCTTGTTTGGTGTTGATTTGATAATTTTTATTAATTATTAATTAATTAATATTTTGCTTTGAAAATGATTGATTATGACTTTTAATAATTACACTCCACACACTTCTGGATGGTTCATCAATTTCGGTCATGAAATCTTCCGAATTAGAAAATAATTTCTCTTTCAAAGTTGTAGATCTTTGAGTCTTCTTTAATCTGGCACTTGAATCAGCTCAATCCGATATCTGAGTGAAAAGTTATGCCCAAAATACGACAGATGTGCAAAACTGGAATTTCCAAAACTGCACTTCGTCAAAACGCCCTTTCAAATTTCCAATCTCCAAAATTAATATATCAAGTCCAATAATTGCCCTTATTTGATCCACATTTCGTCCTAAATGATTTCATTGAGTCCTGATATTATTTTATCTGCAAAATAAACTAAAACACATCAAAACGTTCATCAAACCCGAGAAACTAAACAAAATATTAAGTAAAAGGGGCGGTAATATTGATATATTTTCCGCTCATCACACCCCCAAACCTAAGATTTTGCTAGTCCTCGAGCAAAACACAAAATAAAATTAAAATTAAACTAAGCCACTTTCGTAGGGATCACGGTTGCATTTAGCATATGCAACAAGCCTTTAAAACCCTAGGTGTCCCTAGTGGACGAGTTGTAGTCTCGTGAGGGTTTACAGAATAACATAAAATTGAGGTACAGCAATAACCAAACATAGTAAAACTAATGCACACAAAAGAGTAGCCTTTAAACCCCTAGGTGTCCCTAGTGGACGAGTTGTAGTCTCGTGAGGGTTTACAGCAATGATACCCACAAACATTTTACAAAAGTAAAAAGGTAGTAAAACTATGCACACAAAAGCAAAAAGACAGCGAAAAGAGAATAAAGATGTTAGTGACTAATCAGGTGAAACTTCTACTCCAAGTTACTAGTTGTTTTGTTTCATTCTAATTACCGAATAAGTAAATTCTCCGATTATTTTTACCATTCTCCATATACACAGCCAACAAAATATTAAACAACTCATTTTTGCCCACAACAGTCATAAGTGCAGTTGATAAGAGAGTAATATTTTTGTCCTAAAGTTCTATCAGATTTCACATCTTTTTGGAGAAATGGAGTAAAAAAATTTTTTTTTGATTTTTTTCTGATTTTTTCTTTGATTTTTCTCTATTTTTTATTTATATACAATATTTTCCTCTATGTAGCGATGTTGGGTCGGTGACTCCCAAACCAGTTGGTTTTAGGGCACCAGGTGTTAAGACACCCCTACGAACTTAATTACTCAGACTTCAAATATATATATTTTTGCAACATCTTCGATACATGTACGAGCTTTGGGCCAGTGACTCCCAAACCAGTTGGCTTTAGGGCACTAGATGTTAAAACACCCTTACAGACTTAATAACTCGGATCTCAGACGTATTTTTTTTTTTTGGTTTTTTTTTTTTTTTTGGTTTTTTTTTTTTTTTTTTTTTTACTCCATTGCTTTTAGATGCTTCCTCTAATTAAACTAGAGCA
The DNA here is from genome assembly GCA_019454045.1 of Zanthoxylum bungeanum. Classification (NCBI taxonomy): domain Eukaryota; kingdom Viridiplantae; phylum Streptophyta; class Magnoliopsida; order Sapindales; family Rutaceae; genus Zanthoxylum; species Zanthoxylum bungeanum. The sequence continues at coordinate 6,726 of SKCR01000894.1, forward strand.
CTGAATATTACAAACTTTTCAATTTTAGCTCATGTATGTATGTTACTATATATGTTGATAATATCTGTCAACTGAACATATGAAGATCCATTTTAATCAATTTTATGGAGAATTCACAAATTAAATAATTCAAAATGAAATAAACAAAAATTAACTTGTTTTGAAAATAGGCTTGAGATACGTCTCAGGAGTGGAAATTCCTTACTCGGCTATCTCTTACCAATTTCACCTTTTTAGTCAAAATAAAAACACAAAAATGCAAAATATTTTTGTAATTGTTTGAAAAATTTCAATTTTTTTGTATTTTTCGAAAAATTTTGGACTAAAAATAAAAACAACACACACACTAAAAACAAGGTACTAATCAACTAATTCCCTCCCCCAAACCTAAATGAGACATTGTCCCCAATGTCTTAAACAGTAGAATGAGAGTTAAGAAGGTCGTACCTGGTTAGCTGAAAATCTACAGGAAATTAAAGGTTAAGATCCAGATTAATTCGACGCCTCTTACCACGATTGTCTTCGAACCAATTTATCTTTGAAAGGATAGGGTCAACTTGTGGTTCATAGGCTATGAGTTGGTCAATTAGATCCGGGGCAGTTCTGGCAGTGAAGAGGAGTTCTTTCATAGGTTTTGACACGAACCCATTTCTCCGGGCATCATCAAGAAACACACAGAAAATCATAAAATCCATCAATATTGAGCAATCCAAGCGGTTTCTGGTGTAGTTCAGGTTCGCCCAAGATAGAACTATAAAAATTTCCTCCAATGTACCCAAACCACCTGGCAAAGCGATAAAAGCATCAGAACGGTTAATCATTTCTACTAGTCGTTCAGACATACCTGGCACGATCAGTTCCTCTCCGTTTGTTGGTTCAATAAGATTTGCCTCTGCCAAGGGTTTTGGGATGATTCCCAAAACATGACTGCCTCCTTCCTGTACGGCCTTTGAAACGATCCCCATTAGTCCAAGATTGCCTCCGCCATATATTAAGTGCATATTCCTTGCAACTAAGACTCGACCCAATTCTTGTGCTGCTTCTATGTATTGTGGTTTAGTACCAACACACTACTACCGCAAAACACACAAATATTTTCAACTCGTCTTCTTGAAGTGGCTTCCATGTTTTTTGTTTTTCTTTCTCAACTCTGGATGACTTCAAAGGTGCAATGATGAGTTGAATTTATAATACCTGAAAAGGGTGAGTAAAAAAAATAGCACAAGTTTCTTCCAAAGGACGATTAGTAGCAAAATAATAGACCGTGATAGTCAAAAATCTGGATCCTGTCGGAGAAACAAAAGAAAACAACAAAACAAATCAATAATATTAGGAAAGACAAAGAGATATAATATGTACAAAAATTTACAGCTTGATTAACGTCTATGCGTCAGGGACAAGCTTCCCATCCAATTTTCTTATAAATTGGCAAACAGGTCTTTTTGAGTCAGATTCCCGAGACTTAACAGTTGTCTTTCCTTTGGAATTGTGTATGTAATTTGTGAATGGCTATATTAACATATCCACTGGGATGCGTCTCAAGAGTCGAAGATAGATCATCTAAAGACTCCTTACTCAAGCCATCCCTAATGAATTTAATTTTGTCTTCTCGATTATCAGACACCATTCCTAAAGAACGACAACGAGTGTTGCAATTAAATCGTGCACATTTGTAACAAACACTCATTTGCTTAGCTCTACGTTTCTTTGAATAGGTGCTTTTTCCAAATCCAGGCAGATGTGAAATAAAAGAGTCAGAAGACTCACCTGCCAATCGGACTCGTGCTTCAATTACCCAACGAATATCATTAGGAATACCATGGATTGTCAATAACCTCATCCGTTCCAAGCGTGCTTTGTAAACTTTCATCAGAGATTTTGGAGGGAGAGAAGGAAATTGCTTGTGAAGATTTACGAGAGCTTCTTCCATCTTGAAATGACTAAACCTGCAAAAATTAAACACACAAAATTAAATCACACCAAATCACAATATATACACAAATTGCATGGGTTGCCTCCCTGCTAGCGCTAAGTTTAAAGTCGTCAGCCAGACATGTCTTCTCGAACGTTAAGCTGGATCTGAAAGTGTAACACTTTCTTTTTGTCGCTCAAATGATTCTCCCCAGTAGTGCTTGACACGCTTGTTTTTAACCTTGAAAGTTTTGTTAGCGTCAGGATCATGTATCTCAACGGCTCTATTTGGTAAAACTTTGGTGATCACAAATGGACCTGACCACCTGTGATTTTGGCTTCCATGGGAAGATTTCACCCTTGATTTGTTTAACAGTACCTTCTGCCCTGGTTCCAGTTGTATGCGCACTAACTTCTCATCATGTCTTTTCTTGCCCTTTTCTTTGTACAATTTGCATCCTCAAAAGGCTGATTGTGAAATTCCTCCAATTCGTTGAGCTGGTGGAACTTTTTCTCTTCTGTTGCTTGTAGAGCAAGAATTGGCTCTTTCAGTGCAAAAGATGTTTTATCTTTAGGCTCCACAGGCAATTGACATGTTTTAAGTTTGTCAGTAGAACTTTGTCTTTCATCAGAGTTCTGAATGGTACTGTGTATCACATCGAGTTTGAAACATTCCTCCTTCTTTTCATCATCTGGGAAATTCATGGCCTTGAAAACATTGAATGTTACTTCTTGGTCCTGTACCCTCATGGTTAGTTCTCCTTTTTGTACATCAATAATGGTTCGACCTGTAGCCAAGAATGGTCTCCCAAGGATGATTGGCACGTCTGCGTCTTCCTCCATATCAAGGACAATAAAATCTGCTGGGAAAATGAATTTGTCAACCTTGACCAGCACATCCTCAACTACACCTCTTGGAAATACGAGCGTTCTATCAGCAAGTTGCAGTGAGACTGAAGTTGGCATTGTTTCTCCAATCTGTAATTTCCTGAAAATAGAAAAAGGCATCAAGTTAACACTAGCACCACCTAAATCACATAAAGCCTTACCAAAGTTATGTTCTCCTATGACGCAAGGAACAGTGAAACTGCCAGGATCTTTCAACTTTGGGGGAAGTTTCCTCTGAATGATAGCACTGCATTCTTCTGTTAATGCTACTGTCTCGTAATCCCCCAATCTCCGCTTTCGTGAAAGAATATCTTTCATGAATTTGGCATAGGTGGGCATTTGTTCCAACGCTTCTGCAAATGGAATGTTGATATGCAGCTTTTTGAATATTTCCAGGAACCGGGAAAATTGCTTGTCCAATTTGTTCTTCTGAAGACGTTGAGGAAAAGGTGGAGGTGGAGTGATCTGTTCTTTTTCCTTTGCTTCTTTTTCCTCCATTTGTTGCTTTGTTTCTTTTGTAACTTCCTCAGCAGTTGAATTGACTCCAACATCTTTGTTGATTTCAGTACCGCTCTTTAACATGATGGCATGACATTGCTCCTTTCCCATGTTCCTTGGATTTGGCTCTGTGTTGCTAGGAAGGGTACCTGGCGGTCTGTAACTCTGAGCATTTGCCAGTTGTCCCATTTGATTCTCCAGTGCTTTAATAGAAGCAGATTGACTTTGAATTAATGTTGCTTGGGATTGAAATATAGCATCGTATTTTGCTTCTTGCTTTTTGAACATCTCTGCAAACCATTCTTTCATTTCTGGTTCTTTTTCATGCTTCTGGCCTTTGTTCTGTTGCTGGAATTCAGGTGGTGGATAGTTCTGCTGTTGGCCTGAATTGTTACTCCATGATAAATTAGGATGATTCCTCCACCCTGGGTTGTAGGTGTTGGAATATGGATTGTTCCCCTGTCTGTTGAAATTGTTGACATAATTCACCGTTTCTTCATGTTGTTTAGGTTCTGGTGCTCCTCCATATGGTGAACTTGTGGATCCAGTGATGTTCACAACTTGCGTGCTAAGTGTTTCTAGACATTTGCATATCTGATCCAGCCTGGTATTCACTGCTGTGTTTGCTCCAACTTCATAAATTCCTGCAATTCTTTGGATCATGCTCCTTTCTGTTGGCCACAAGGAATTGTTGTTGGCCATTTCTTCGATTAGGTCCCAGGCTTGATCTTCTCCTTTTGCCATCAAGCTCCTCCAGCAGCAGCATCGATTGTGGTTCTCATTATTCCAGAAAGTCCATTATAGAATGTTTGGACTTGAAGCCATTTTGGAATCTCATGGTGAGGACATTTCCGGAGTAAATCTTTGTACCTTTCCCAAGCTTCGCAGAGGGATTCTGAATCTTGTTGTACAAAGGATGTGATGTCATTCCTCAGCTTTCCGGTTCTGCTGGCTGGTGGAAAGTACTTTGCAAGAAATTTGGTGGCTAAAGTGTTCCAAGTTGTGATAGAACCTGGTGGTAGTGAATGTAGCCAAGCTTTAGCTCTGTCCTTCAAGGAGTATGGAAAAACTCGCAGTCTCATTGCTTCTTCCGCTTCTCGGTTGTAATTAAAAGTGCCGCAAACTTCCAGGAAGTTGCTGATGTGGGAATTCGGATCTTCAGTTGCATTCCCCCAAACTGAACTGAGTGCTGAATCATCTGAATGCATGTTTTGATGTCACATGCATTTGCTGGTAAGGGAGGAAGTACAATGCAAGAAATGAGTCTGTCAATCACCGGAATGGTTCTGTCTCGAATGGGAATTGGTGGTGCAACGTTCAAAGGTTCAGGTTCCATGTTGACTAAAGCTTCTTGGCCTTCTCGCCTTTCCCTTCTCAACTGTCTGATGGTTCTTTCAATTTCTGGGTCAAGCGATCGGAGTTCAAAGCTTCTGGTTCGTCTCATGTAGTTTCTGAGAACCTGAAACACAAGAAAACAAAAACAATAAGTAAAAAGAAATTAGATACAAGTAACGTATCTAACCCCTAAATTAATAGTGAAAGATAAATAAGTCCCCGGCAACGGCGCCAAAAACTTGACCGGCGTAAACACACACGTATAACGCAAGCGCACGTATCGTTCAAGTAGTATAAAAATATCGATCCCACGAGGACTTAATATCTAAACTATTAATTTTATGAGGTCAAATGATTACTAATATCTAACAAGTTGATTGATTGATTTGAAATGGTGACGATTCTAAATTTAAAAGCAAGTAAATAAAATTGTCGAAAATAGGTTTTAAGAAAATTCAATATTAAAAACTATCTAGGGTTGTGATTTCTTCCAATATCATTTTAAAGATGAAGTGGTTATCTTAAAGTTGGGTAATATATTGATTTATTAACCTGGAACACTAATTATGTGTAAGCCTCTGTCGATGGTCAGACACAAATACCCAGTTTAACCCAATTGAACCATATGTCTATGTCAACCAAATTATCTGGATTCATTAAGTTTAAGTTCCAATTATGGCTACCCCCCCGCCCAACAGGTATATTCCTATCCTGTAAGGAAATCTATTAAAGGGTTATCTATCCTCAAGGAAGATCGTGGGCTATTGAGTCTAAGGCTGAAACCTAAAATCCCTATGTCTAGTTCATTTTAGATTTACCAGATCAATTTTATTAATGGCCAGTTAATGAAAAAGCATTAAGTTTAAGACACAATAAATAAATCTTTATATTACCCAAGCTATAATCTAACCCTTATAAAACGGTGATATTGGATTTCATCACAACCCCAGATAACTAATTTAGTTACCACACATAACTAGGGCTAATAAAAACTTAAAAGTAAAAGACATAAAATGAAAATGCTTGAAAGTAATTGCGGTAAAGTAAAAGCTGAAAAGTAAATTACAATAAAATAAAATGCTAAGGTAAAAGGAATTACTTTTACTACTACTAATTTAGATATCTCCCATAAAATAATATATAAACTTGTGATATTATTTTACCAACCGACCAATCTGGCGGTATCCTGATTAAGTCAAATTAAGTCCAACCAGCCATATAGGCGGTAATATTTGTCCATAATCCAGCCATAAAGGCGGTACCAAAATAAATTTACCAACCGACCAATCTGGCGGTATCCTTGATTAGTCAGGTTTAAACCAGATTAAATTGAATTGCCAACCGACCAATATAGCGGTATCCTTTATTAATCAGTATTTTAATAGTGAATATATTATTTTTAAGGAGATTAATCTAAATAGTAATAGTAAAAGAATTACCTTTCACCCTAGCTTGGAAATTACCTCCTCATTACTGAAAAGTAAAAACTGAAAAATTAAAGAAAGAAAAGTATTGTGAGTAAAAGTAAATTGCGGAAAGTAAAAACTGAAAAGTAAAGAAAAAAGTGCGAAACTGAAAATTAATTACTGAAAACTAAAAATAAACAAACTAGATACAATCTTCTTATTTATTCATTAAGAATTTCAAGGAAGAAAGTATGAATTTTACAAATGAAATGGCTTGGTATTTATAGGCAAAATTTTGCCAACATCAAATCATCAATCAATTTCTCCACCAATTCCATTACATTATTATTTCTCCACTAATTACTCCACCAAATCCATAATTGCTCAATAATTTCTTATCTTGTTTGGTGTTGATTTGATAATTTTTATTAATTATTAATTAATTAATATTTTGCTTTGAAAATGATTGATAATGACTTTTAATAATTACACTCCACACACTTCTGGATGGTTCATCAATTTCGGTCATGAAATCTTCAGAATTAGAAAATATTTCTCTTTCAAAGTTGTAGATCTTTGAGTCTTCTTTAATCTGGCACTTGAATCAGCTCAATCCGATATCTGAGTGAAAAGTTATGCCCAAAATACGACAGATGTGCACAAAACTGGAATTTCCAAAACTGCACTTCGTCAAAACGCCCTTTCAAATTTCCAATCTCCAAAATTAATATATCAAGTCCAATAATTGCCCTTATTTGATCCACATTTCGTCCTAAATGATTTCATTGAGTCCTGATATATTTTTTATCTGCAAAATAAACTAAAACACATCAAAACGTTCATCAAACCCGAGAAACTAAACAAAATATTAAGTAAAAGGGGCGGTAAATATTGATATATTTTCCGCTCATCATATGTAGAAGGAATAAGACCTTCTATGATATTGGCAAGAATGTCCTCAGATTCTCAAGCTTTTTTCAAGAACTTTAAATTATCTTCCCATCACATGACCACTACAAATGTAAGAAGAATGACGAACCTGTTCAAAACTTTTTGACTGCTGATCAACTGCAATTCATCCCCATCTAAAACATGTTTCTCCAGAAGCCCATTGAGCCAAATCGTGTACAAGGTCATGCATCACATACTTATATACAATATTACTTGAATTTTGGAACATAGATCTTGATAAGAGATCATGGAATACTCACTGCCCAATCTTCTATCGTTTATTGTCTTTAGATTGTTGAATAAGACCTTCTGCAATCCATAAAAGAACAAGTTCCTCCTCTTCAAACTCATAGTCCTTTGGTAAAATTGAGCAATAAGCAAAGCATCTTTTTAAATGGGAAGGAAGATGGTGATAACTTAACTTCAAAACTGAAGGGATCTCAATTTCATCCTGTAAGTCCCATATTTTACTGTTCAACACAACTTCCCACTCATCAATTCTCTTCCTAGATCGTAGAAGACCACCAAGAGCCCTCGCTGCCAGAGGCAAACCTTTGCATTTATCAACAATTCTTTCACGAATTGACTCCAAATTTCCAAGTGTGCCTGAATCTCTACTCTCAAATGCATGCTTTACGAACACAGACCAACAATCCTCATCAGACAGAAGCTTCAGGTCATAAAAGCCACCAGATCCCATTGTTAAGGCAACATCCATGCTGCGAGTTGTCACAATTACCTTGCTGCCAGGTGCTCCAGCCATGAGGGGAGACTTAAGAGCTTGCCACAAATCATAACTCTTGCTCCAAACATCATCAAAGACAATCAAGAACTTCTTCTTAACCACCGCCTCTTTCAACTTAAGCTGCACCGAATTCAAATCCCTTAGATTGCAAGGGGATAGCATAATTGACTCCAGAATCGCCATGGAGATCCTAAGAACATCAAAGTCATCAGAAACACAAACCCACGCTTTAGGGTTAAAATCGTCTAATGATTTGTCATTGTACACCTCGCGAGCAAGCGTTGTTTTCCCACTACCTCCCATACCCACAATGGGTATTACTCGAAAATTGGCAGCATCACTTGGGTTATTCTTTAACACCATTTGAAGTATCTTGGCCTTATCTTCATCTCTCCCATAAACAGCAGGTTCATTAGGTAGGCATGTCGTAGGTGGTCTTTTCCTTATTACAGCAGCAGGATTGAATGCAATATTTTCCAATCCAAGACCAGTTCTTATTTCACACAATTCATGAAGCCGGCTACTAATTTCTTTAATCTTAGAGCCAATTCTACTACTAGACTGAACAGTACTTGTGACACCAGATAAACAACAACCTTGGATGAGGCTACGTACCTTGCTAGAGCTGGCTTCATGTTTCTTGATGAATCTGCTACCAGCTTCAGTGGCAAACTCATCGAGTATGTCATCTGCATCATAAGCCAAGTCTCGGAGATCATCCAGCCATATTTTGACAGCCCTGTCAGTGAGCTGCTTCTCCTCGGCGTCGATGAGTACTGCCTCAATAATCTTGAGCGTTTTCTCCCACTTTTTGAGCTTTGAGCGGACACCCTCTTGGCCGGCCAAGTTGAGTAAGTCGGGGGACATTAATCTTTCGAACAACACTTGAAGGAAGGCCGAAAGAAAGAGCTCCGCCACTACCATTGTTTTTGGTTTTAATATTTTGAAAGAAGAGGATCAGAATGATGGAAGCAGCTTAGTTGAGAGACTCAGGTGATGGATCAGAAGAATACCAAGTTTTCTTCAAATGATATTATGAGCAGCACCTCGGTTTTGACTCGGGTTTATTTTATCGTTGAAGATTTAGAAAACCAAGGGCCCGTTCGGCAACCAGAAATTAATACTAGACATGATGTGAATTTATTCCCACCCCCGAAAATTTGGATCCGTATTAATAAAAATACAGATTCAGATATGAATTTTAATAAAATAATTCTAGAAAATTCCGATTAATGTTAGTTTGGGAGCGAGATAATAATATTCGAAAATATGAAGTTATGTATTGAAAAATAGGTCGGAACGTTTTTAAGTGAAGTTTGTCGCGTTGAAAAATGTGTGGTTTTGAGAATCGGTTACTCGAAGTTCTCAGAGTTCCGTTCAGTGCACGGTTGCACATAATACAAGAGGAGAAGTGGTGGTGAACAGTGACCCACAAATGAACGGTATCTCTGATCGAAATTCTGTCGATTCCAGCGTGTTCGTGGGATCATTTGGAGGTTGTATATGCCCTCGAAATCTAGGTAAGACCTCCCAGTAAAAATTCACTAATTTCAAGTTTATCATTTAATGTTGGATGTATCCAATACCTTCGTAGAATAGCATATTGATATAAATTGAATTGTTTTGAGTATGATTATATTGAATATGTGTATTCGGTAGAATCCGAGTGGAAACTGAATGAATTGGATCGATACGATAGATTATATAAGTTTTCGGTAAAAGTGGGTTTTGTGAGTGTTGATGTGTTTTTTATTATAATGATAGTTATGAGTTATATATGTTGTGCGATAATGTTTAGATAAATCCGAGTATGTTCGGAGTACTTAGGACTCTTCTGTAGCGTTTGCGGAAATATTTTTCAGAATATTTGCCAAAAAAGCGTAAATGGAGGATTTAAGTTAACTGATGACTTGGATTAATTTGTAATGAGGTTTTAAAATTACTAAAACTGAAAAAATTGAAATCGGACTTAATCTGATTACTCTGGAAAGATCCAGAATTTTATTATAGTTAAGTCGAGAATTCTGTAAGTCGCAGTTCTCATAGCGTTTCGCCATTTGTTTTGACATATTTGACTAGGACCTGGTGTTGGACAATTATGACCCATAACATCACTATTTGTACAGAACATGATGTTGTTGTACAAATTAACTATGTGACAAAGGAAATTGCTCTTTTATCATTTGTAATTGGATTACCTGGATATATAAATGATAAAAGTCCTTATGATTAGTACCAGATTAATAAGATATGAGACGGTATTAATCCACAAATGTTTAATCATTAAATATCCATAGTCGTAGTATTATCGAGACTGGACATCGATAATGCGGAATAGGCTAGTATTACACTTGTGCGTGTTATGGAAGCGTAACGACATATTTCTCATATATTTGGGTATTGGATACTCATGCAAGTGTAATAGTAGGTTCTGTTTACCGATAGTACGGAAACATCATCGCTCTGGATAGACCCCTCAGAATCTCATTGGTAGTATAATTATGTGTCTATGGGAATCCGAATCAGCGTAGGTGTATTTGGTCTTAACCTGAAACTTGCATCCCTAATACTTGCGACAATCAATATACTTTGGTTTTGGTCGTCCGGGACTTTAACAGGTTCTGTGTACGCCTCTTCTGGATATATTGAGAATCGTATTGTATTGGGTGTGATGTTAAGACGGAAGTATCACTTCAGTCATATGGAGATGGTGATCACGTAGGGATACATAACTGGTACTTTAAGTGCTATAGCCATCGGGGAAGTATGACTAGGTCATGACTTTCCGATCATAAAGAGACTAGTTGCTAGTGATCCGATATATGCTTCGTACGGGGCAGACACAACTCCAGCCTCAGGCCTTGCATGTGACATCCGATACTGGATCGTAATACGCAATACTACGTATACTACGCCTGACAAAGATCATGTATTCCGTAGAAGAATATTTCTGGAGAATTGGGTAGGCACGATGTTTTGCCAGAAGCCAACCATGTCTTGTAAATCGGTAAATACGTGGTACCGGGTACGCACGTGTTCGGATAGTCCGATGACCGTATTTACTGCCAACATATTCAGGGATCTCTTGGGTCACATCCCAAAGATTCACCGATGATGTTTGACTCGAACAAAATTAATCTGAGATTAATTATGAGAGAGAATATTAATCTGTGATTAATTAAGAGAGAAAATTAATCTGGGATTAATTATCAGAGAAAGAATTAATCTGGGATTAATTGCGTCGAGAATTTATCTGGGATTAAATTTGTCGAGAGGAGAGAACGCGATTAATTTAGAATTAATCGGTAAAATAAATTTAATAGTTAAATTAGATTTTACTATTTAATTTATTTAATTGGGGTAAATAATATATATTAGATATATTAACTGAAATTGGATTTTAATAAGAAATTAAATTGGATTTTAATTTTAGCGAACGATTTAATTTGGAATTGATTCGCGAGCGATTTTCGTAATAATTTTACTGGGTATTATTATTTAATTAAATTGGATTTAATTATATCGCGACGGAAAATTCGTTTAATCGGATTAAACGAATCCGAGCCCGAAATGTGTTGAGCAAGCTCACTTGAATTTTGAATTTAAAATGGGGCACACTTCACTTATATCATTAGTCACCTTTGATGATTGATATGGGTGATAGGTTTTGGTGGAATCTTGTGAAACACTCTTTACCTTTTGAAAAGGAAAGAAATAGAATTAAAATGATTTTTAGAATTTCATTGTATTTTTTTCTCTCCTTGGCCGACAAATGGCTTTTGTTGTTTTGATGGCCGATTGGCCTCTGACAATGACATATATAAGCCATTTTTGACTTTTCAAATGAGATGAGTTTTGGCTAAATAAAAAGTAAATAGAAAGCAGCTTTGTTTTTCGAAATTAAAAAGTAGCTTTGCCTCTGTTTCTTTTGATTTTGCCAAAAAGCAACCTTTGACTTTTGCTTTGAGAATTAAAAAAGGAATTGCTCTATGTCTTCTTTTCATTCTTGGCGGAGAAAAGTATTTGGATTCATTTTCCTTTTGAAGAATGTCCACTGCACTTGCCTAGGCCGAATGAAACAACGCCGAAAGAAAGAGCAAAAGGCTCTCTGTCTTTTGAAGACTACTTGGCCGAATGGCCTCATTTCAAGAAGGGCCGATTGCTTCCATCTCTCTCGGGCAAATTTGTTTCTCCTTGGGAGATCAAATTTGTTCCATTTGTTCTTACTAGCACATAAGGGAGTCAAATGATGGTGATATGGATACTCACCCAAGAGCTTGGAAGCTTCAACATCCATGAAAGTTTTGAACTCAAGCTGATCAATGTAAGTCTTCCGCAACTTATTTTTGATTATATTCACACACGAATCACGCTTAGAGATCCCGTGGCATGTCTAGGACACTTACAATGGTATCAGAGCGAGATCTAAGCATGATTTGGATTCTAGGGTTTATAAACTTTAATTTGGGATTTTATGCTTGAAGTATATATTTTCTTAAATTGATGGTTTGGTTGAGCTTGTATGATGTTTAATTGGATTTGTACATCATTGATTTTGTGATAAATGGATTAGATCAAAAATCCCCAAAATCCATGCTTGGCCGATTACTACCCTAGGAAAGCTCATGGTTAATTTTTGAATTAAACAATTGGATATGTTGATTCACATGAAATTGAATATTAATTGTTGATTTAATTAAATTGAAATCAAAATTGGATGATAATTTCATGTATTGTCGTGAGTATGAAGCATGTTGGTAGATTGATTGTGCTTTAATTTGTGTTGGACATAAATTAAAAGTTAAGCATGATTAATTAGATTAATTAGTATTTTGTAAATAATAGATTAATTAATTAATTATGTTAATTGCACTTTAATTGAATTAATATATAATTTGGAATAATGTATTAATTTAATTTGTTGTATTTGAGCTATTGGGTTTATTGGGCCATATTTTAGTCTTTGATTATATTTGGGCCTAAACCATTTCCATAAAGTCCAAAATATGACAATTGAGTCTTTAATAATTTAATTGGGTCTAATGGGCCAAAATTGATTCTATGGCATAGGGTGATTCCTAATGGGCCTAGGCATTATGGGTTAGATCCATTTTGGCTGAAAGCCCAAGCCTAAAGAATTAATTAAAAGCCCATTGGACTTTAATTAAATAGTATTGGATACTAATTGGGCCTTTGAGACCCATTAAGATTGGATTTTAAATCTAAGTCTTTAAGACACATAAATAAGTGTAATTATTTAATTTGGAATAAAATATGAATTAGTATTGGATACAATTTAAATTGGATTTAAAATTGTAGTTCGATATAATTCAAGAATACTTACTTTGAGTATTTATTCTTAAACGAGTTTGACTCGCGCAAATCAAATCGTTGTATGAACATTGGATGGTCATTAATAAAAGATTAATTAATTGGATTAGATTGATTGAATAACATGCTTTGTGTGAATACTTGGATATATGTATGAATAATGTATATCGGATGGATATTAGAAGGGTGAGGGCAATTTTGGAAATTGTTGTAATAAATTTAGAATTTATTAAATTGTACCTGCGTGTCCAGCCTATTACCTTTTTTCTCATTGTATTTCTCTTCTCACCTATTCCCCTCAATGTAAATGAGGTTTCTTTAGAAGTGTTATGTAATTGGGTAGAAGTAAGAATAGTGCTAGCGAAGAGAGGAAAGAGAGAGATTTGTTCTAGGAATAAATTGTATTATATATCCAAGATTGGCACTTGTTTGTTGGCCAAAGTCAAGACTTTTGTCCATCGCGGATGTGTTTGAATCATGAAGGCTTTGTTCCATATCGCATGTCTTGTCCAAGTTGTGATTTGTTGGCCAAAGTCAAGATCATTTCTTGTCCATCGACATCGATTACGAAGCTTTCCAAAGTCAATGGGTCCCGCTTAACTGGAATCATTAAGCTTGTTGTGCCAAAGCCAATGATTAGTTGATTCAGAGGAAAATGTTAGGGAATATATTAGATATATTGGCATATATAGGATATATGTTTCGGACTTGGAGGTCCACCTACTGGATCTAGGAATTGGATGAGATCCAATTGATCTTAGAGATCTACCTAGTTAAGTTTCATACAACTTGTTGGCCAAAGTCAAGGTTGTGTGTTATTTAACAGGATCCTAGCCCACCAGGAAACTAGGTTTCCCGAGTACTCCACAGAAGGTTAGAGGCTCGCCGAAAAATAGTGGGAGGCAAGTATTAAATTTGCAATTTCGTTTAGATACTTGCCAATACGCGCTCATTTATATTTTTCGTCATTAATTATTATATATATTAGTTGGACTAATATTCAATTGTTGTTTTAATTTAACAGTTGGACTATATTCAAACTACTTCATTTGTAGTTGGTTATATAATTGGATTATAGTAATCAATACATTTGAATGTAACCAATCAATTGTAGTTGATTATATAGTTAGACTATATCATTATATTTAATTGTACCCGAAATCGTTGATTGGATAGTTGGACTATAGCAATCAAAATGACTGAAAGATTAGCGTCAAATGACATAATCCTAGGGAAAATATCTTTAAAGGCTTTAATTTTCAGATTGGGAGTAGAACCTCTCGAGCATGAGCCCGGAGTTGAGCGAATAGTAGAGCATGAGCTTAGGAAGACTCATTGTGATGATAACTTTTGTGCTCAATCTGTTATGCATAGCTAGAGCTTCTTAAAAAGACATATCCCAAGTTGTCTGCCTAAACTGTGGCAAATGGGGTCACTAGAAGTGTGACTGTCGTATGGACAAGGCAGACATGAAGGAAGTGAAGACGGGACAAGGTTCCGGCTTCAAGAATGTTTGTTATAAACATGTTCACAACTGGAATTAAAATTGGATTTTTAATACTAGATGTGGTACATGAATATATGTACTGATGTGCGGGATCTGCTGATAAGCAGGAGACTGGCTTCAGATGAGATCGAGCTACAAGTCGGAAACAGTACGACAGTCGCTGTTTTGGCCATAGAAACCTAAGTTTTGGAAATGCCCTTTGGGCATGTACTTAAATTAGGAAATTGTTATAATGTATCTAGTTTGACTAGGAACATTATCTTTGTATCTAGTTTAACCCGTTGCGGGTATACCTTTATATTCCGAAACACCGGGTGTTTTGTTTATAAATATGATATCGAGATATCTACATTAGATGTAAATAACAACATTTATATTTTGAATATAAATGAATCTCAAACATATAATATGACAAACAAATAGCTCAAATTGAGTAAATCAAATGAGACTTATTTGTGGCATTGTCGTCTGGGACGCATTAACAAGACTCGTATATCCACACTTTCGAAGAGTAGATACTTGGACGGATTTGATTCTAATTCAAATGATGTCTGATGAGCGGAAAATATATCAATATTTACCGCCCCTTTAACTTAATATTTTGTTTAGTTTCTCGGGTTTGATGAACGTTTTGATGTATTTTATTTTATTTCGCAGATAAAATAATATCGGGTCTCAATGAAATCATTTAGGACGAAATATGGGTCAAATAAGGGCAATTATTGGACTTGATATTTTAATTTTGGAGATTGGAAACTTGAAAGGGCGTTTTGACGAAGTGCAGTTTTGGAAATTCCAGTTTTGCGCATCTGTCGTATTTTGGGCATAACTGTTTACTCAGATATCGGATTGAGCTGATTCAAGTTCCAGAATAAAGAAGACTCAAATATCTACAACTTTGAAAGACAAAATAATTTCGAATTCTGAAGATTTCATGCCCGAAATTGATGAACCATCCAGAAGTGTGTAGTGTGTAATTATTAAAGTCACTTTCAATCATTTTCAAAGCAAAAAATAAATTAATAAATAAATAAAAAAAATTATCAATCATCACCAAACATGATAAGAGATTAGTGGAGCAATTAATAATGGATTTGGTGGAGCAATTAGTGGAGCAATTAATAATTGATTTGGTGGATGATTTGATGGAGGCAAAATTTTGCCTATAATACCAAGCCATTTCATTTGTAAAATTGATACTTTCTTCTAAGGAATTCCTTAAGAATACTAAGAAGATTGTATCTTGTTTGTTTATTTATAGCTTTCAGTAATTAATTTCCGCTTTCGCACTTTCTTTTCTTTACTTTTCAGTTTTTACTTTCCACAATTTACTTTTACGCACAATACTTTTCTTTCTTTAATTTTCAATTTTTACTTTTCAGTAATGAGGAGGTAACTCCCCTTTGCTGGGGTAAAAGGTAAAACTTTTATGACTAATATTTAAATGAATCTCCCTTAATTATAATATATAAACTAGTTAAAACCTGACTTAACGAGGATACCGCCATATTGGTCGGTTGGTAATTATTTAAATTGGTTTTAACCTGACTAAACTGGATACCGCCTGATTGGTCGGTTGGTAATTAATATTAATTTGACTTAATCTGGATACCGCATATATGGCTGGTTGGTAATTATCATGCAAAGTTAATATATTATATTAAGGGAGATATCTAAAATAGAAGTAATAAAAGCGGATCCTTTTACCTTAGCATTTTCTTTTATTATACTTTTACTTTATTTACTTTTCAGCAATTTACTTTCAGCATTTACTTTTCAGCAATTTACTTTTCAGTATTTAATTTTTAGTATTTTACTTTATGTCTTTTATTTTATTTAAGTTCTTACTACCTGTAAATATGTGTCGTAACTAAGCAAGTTATCTGGGGTTGTGATGAAATCCAATATCACCGGTTTATAAGGGGTTAAATTATAGTTTGGGTAACATAAAGGTTTATTTATTGAGCCTTAATCCTAATGCTTTTTATTAACTGGCCATTAATAAAATTGAACTGGTAAATCTAAAATGAACTAGACATAGGGATTTTAGGTTTAAGACCTTAGACTTAATAGCCCACGATCTTCCTTGAGGATAGATAACCCTTTAATAGATTTCCTTACAGGATAGGAATATACCTGTTGGGCGGGGGTAGCCATAATTGGAACTTAAACTTAACGAATCCAGATAATTTGGTTGACATAGACATATGGTTCAATTGGGTTAAACTGGGTATTTGTGTCTGAACATCGACATAGACTTACACATAATTTAGTGTTCCAGGTTAATAAATCAATATATTACCCAACTTTAAGATAACCACTTCATCTTTAAAATGATATTGGAAGAAATCAAAACCCTAGATAGTTTTTAATATTAAATTTTCTTAAAATCTACTTTCGAACAATGTTATTTACTTGTTTTTAAATTTAGAATCGTCACCATTTCAAATCAATCAAACAACCTGTTAGATACTAGTAATCATTTGACCTCATAAAATTAATAGATTAGATATTAAGTCCTCGTGGGATCGATATTTTTATACTACTTGAACGATACGTGCACTTGCGTTATACGTGTGTGTTTACGCCGGTCAAGTTTTTGGCGCCGTTGTCGGGGACTTATTTATCTTTCACTATTAGTTTTGGGGTTAGATACGTTACTTGTATATAATTTCTTTTTACTTTTTTTTTGTTTTCTTGTGTTTCAGGTTTTCAGAAAGTACATGAGACGAACCAGAAGCTTTGAACTTCGACCGCTTGACCCAAAAATTGAAAGAACCATCAGACAGTTGAGAAGGGAAAGGCGAGAAGGCCAAGAAGCTTTAGTCAACATGGAACCTGAACCTTTGAACGTTGCACCACCGATTCCCATTCGAGACAGAACTATTCCGGTGGTTGACAGACTCATTTCTTGTATTGTACTTCCTCTCTTACCAGCAAATGCGGGTGACATCAAAACATGCATCCAAATGATTCAGCAGTCAGTACAGTTTGGGGGAAATGCAACTGAAGATCCTAATGCCCACATCAGCAACTTCCTGGAAGTTTGCGGTACTTTCAATTACAACCGAGCAGCTGAAGAAGCAATGAGACTGCGTGTTTTCCCATAATTCTTGAAGGATAGAGCTAAAGCTTGGCTACATTCACTACCAGCAGGTTCTATCACAACTTGGAACACTCTATCCACCAAATTCCTTGCAAAATACTTTCCACCAGCCAGAACTGCAAAGTTAAGGAATGACATCAAATCCTTCATGCAACAAGATTCAGAATCCCTTTACGAAGCTTGGGAAAGATTCAAAGATTTACTCCGGAAATGTCCTCATCATGAGATCGTAAAGTGGCTACAAGTTCAGACCTTCTACAATGGACTTTCTGGAATAATGAGAACCACAATCGATGCTGCTGCTGGAGGAGCTTTAATGGCGAAAGGAGAAGATCAAGCCTGGGACCTAATTAAAGAAATGGCCAACAACAATTCCTTGTGGCCAACAGAAAGGAGCATGATCCAAAGAATTGCAGGAATTTATGAAGTTGGAGCAAACACAGCAGTGAATACCAGGCTGGATCAGATATGCAAATGTCTAGAAACACTTAGCACGCAAGTTGTGAACATCGCTGGAACCACAAGTTCACCATATGGAGGAGCACCAGAGTCGAACCAACTTGAAGAGACGGTGAATTATGTCAACAATTTCAATAGACATGGGAACAATCCATATTCCAACACTTACAACCCAGGGTGGAGGAATCATCCTAATTTTTCATGGAGCAACAATTCAGGCCAACAGCAGAACTATCCACCACCTGAATTCCAGCAACATAACAAAAGCCAGGAGCAGACAATGAACCAGGAATAACAGAAGTGTTGACCTACTTGAAAAAGATGGAAGCAAAACACGACTCTCAAGCAGCAAGATATGATGCTTTGTTTCAAAATCAAGTAGCATTGAATCAAAGCCATTCAGCCTCTATCAAAGCACTAGAGAATCAAATTGGACAACTAGCCAATGCTCAGAGTTACAGACCGCCAGGTACCCTTCCTAGCAACACAGAGCCAAATCCAAGGAACATGGGGAATGAGCAATGTCATGCCATCATGTTAAAAAGTGGTACTGAAATCAACAAAGATGTTGGAGCCAAAACAGCTGCTGAGGAAGTTCCAAAAGAAACAAAGCAACAGATGGAGGAAAAAGAAGCAAAGGAAAAAGAACAGATCACTCAACCTCCACCTTTTCCTCAACGTCTTGAGAAGAACAAATTGGACAAGCAGTTTTCTCGGTTCCTGGAGATCTTCAAAAAGCTGCATATCAACATTCCATTTGCAGAAGCATTGGAACAAATGCCCACCTATGCCAAATTCATGAAAGATATTCTTTCACGAAAACGGAGATTGGGAGATTACGAGACAGTAGCATTAACAGAAGAATGCAGTGCCATCATTCAGAGGAAACTTCCCCCGAAGTTGAAAGATCCTGGCAGTTTCATTGTTCCTTGCGTCATATGAGAACATAACTTTGGTAAGGCTTTGTGTGATTTAGGTGCGAGTGTTAACTTGATGCATTTTTCTATTTTCAGGAAATTACAGATTGGAGAAACAATGCCAACTTCAGTCTCACTGCAACTTGCTGATAGAACGCTCGTATTTCCAAGAGGCGTAGTTGAGGATGTGCTGGTCAAGGTTGAAAAATTCATTTTCCCAGCAGATTTTATTGTCCTTGATATGGAGGAAGACGCAGACGTGCCAATCATCATTGGGAGACCATTCTTGGCTACAGGTCGAACCATTATTGATGTACAAAAAGGAGAACTAACCATGAGGGTACATGACCAAGAAGTAATATTCAATGTTTTCAAGGCCATGAATTTCCCAGATGATGAAAAGAAGGAGGAATGTTTCAAACTTGATGTGATACACAGTACCATTCAGAACTCTAATGCAATGCAAAGTTCTACTAACAAACTTAAAACATGTCAATTGCCTGTGGAGCCTAAAGATAAAGCGTCTTTTGTACTGAAGAAGCCAATTCTTACACTACAAGCAACAGAAGAGAAAAAGTTCCACCAGCTCAACGAATTGGAAGAATTCCACAATCAGCCTTTTGAGGATGCCAAATTGTACAAAGAAAAGGGCAAGAAAAGACATGATGAGAAGTTAGTGCGCATACAACTGGAACCAGGGCAGAAGGTAATGTTAAACAAATCAAGAGTGAAATTCTTCCCATGGAAGCCAAAATCACGGTGGTCAGGTCCATTTGTGATCACCAAAGTTTTACCAGATAGAGCCGTTGAGATACATGATCCTGACGCTAACAAAACTTTCAAAGTTAAAAACAAGCGTGTCAAACACTACTGGGGAAAATCATTTGAGCGACAAAAAGAAAGTGTCACACTTTCAGATCCAGCTTAACATTCGAGAAGTCAAGTCTGGCTGACGACTTTAAACTTAGCGCTAGCAGGGAGGCAACCCATGCAATTTTTGTATATAATGTGATTTGGTGTGATTTATTTTGGTGTGTTTAATTTTTGCAGGTTTAGTCATTTCAAGATGGAAGAAGCTCTCGCAAATCTTCGCAAGCAATTTCCTTCTCTCCCTCAAAAATCTCTGATGAAAGTTTACAAAGCTCGCTTGGAACGGATGAGGTTACTGATGATTTTCAGCTAACCAGGTACGACATTCTTAACTCTCCTTTTACTGTTTAAGACATTGGGGAAAATGTCTCATTTAGGTTTGGGGGAGGAAATTAGTTGATCAGTACCTTGTTTTTAGTTTGTGTGTTGTTTTTATTTTTAGTCCAAAATTTTTCGAAAAAAAAATTGAAAATTTTTCAAAAATTACAAAAATATTTTGCGTTTTTGTGATTTTTTATTTGACTAAAAAGGTGAAATTGGTACGAGATAGCTGAGTAAAGAGTTTCTACTCCTGAGACGTATCTCAAGCCTATTTTCGAAATAAGTTAATTGTTGTTTATTTCCTTTTAAATTATTTAATTTGTGAATTCTCCTTAAAACGGACTAAAAGGAATCTTCATATGTTCAGTTGACAGATATTATCAACATATATAGTAACATACGGACATGAGCTAAAAATTGAAAAGTTTGTAATATTCAGTGCTCTAGTTTAATTGGAGGAAGCATCTCAAAAAGCAATGGAGTAAAAAAAAAAAGTCTGAGATCCGAGTTATTAAGTCTGTAAGGGTGTTTTAACACCTAGTGCCCTAAAGCCAACTGGTTTGGGAGTCACTGGCCCAAAGCTCGTTATATGGATCGAAGATGCTGCAAAAATATAAATATCTGAAGTCTGAGTAATTAAGTCCGTAGGGGTGTCTTAACACCTGGTGCCCTAAAGCCAACTGGTTTGGGAGCCATCGACCCAACACTCGTTACATAAATGGAAGATATTGTATATAAAAAAAAAATCAAAGAAAAAATCAGAAAAATCAGAAAAATTATTTCATTGCTACCAAAAGGTGTGAAATCTGATAGAACTTTAGGACAAAAATATTACTCTCTTATCAACTGCACTTATGACTGTTGTGGGCAAAAATGAGTTGATTAATATCTTGTTGGATGTGTATATGAAGAATGGTAAAAATAATCGGAGAATTTACTTATTCAGTAATTTAGAATGAAACAAAACAACTAGTAACTTGGAGTAGAAGTTTCACCTGATTAGTCACTAACATCTTTATTCTATTTTCACTTGTCTTTTTTGCTTTTGTGTTCATTAGTTTCACTACCTTTTTACTTTTTTAAAATGTTTGTGGGTATCTTTGCTGTAAACCCTCACGAGACTACAACTCGTCCACTAGGGACACCTAGGGGTTTAAAGGCTTGTTGCATACGCTAAATGAACCGTGATCCCTATGAAAGTGGCTTAGTTTAATTTTAATTATTTCTTGTATTTTATTTTGTTGTTTTGCTCGAGGACTAGCAAAATGTTAGGTTTGGGGGTGTGATGAGCGGAAAATATATCAATATTTACCGCCCCTTTAACTTAATATTTTGTTTAGTTTCTCGGGTTTGATGAACGTTTTGATGTATTTTATTTTATTTTGCAGATAAAATAATATCGGGTCTCAATGAAATCATTTAGGAAGAAATATGGGTCAAATAAGGGCAATTATTGGACTTGATATTTTAATTTTGGAGATTGGAAACTTGAAAGGGCGTTTTGACGAAGTGCAGTTTTGGAAATTCCAGTTTTGCGCATCTGTCGGATTTTGGGCATAACGTTTTACTCAGATATCGGATTGAGCTGATTCAAGTTCCAGATTAAAGAAGACTCAAATATCTACAACTTTGAAAGATAAAACAATTTCGAATTATGAAGATTTCATGCCCGAAATTGATGAACCATCCAGAAGTGTGTAGTGTGTAATTATTAAAGTCACTTTTAATCATTTTCAAAGCAAAAAATAAATTAATAAATAAATAAAAAAAATTATCAAATCATCACCAAACATGATAAGAGATTAGTGGAGCAATTAATAATGGATTTGGTGGAGCAATTAGTGGAGCAATTAGTGGAGCAATTAATAATTGATTTGGTGGATGATTTGATGGAGGCAAAATTTTGCCTATAAATACCAAGCCATTTCATTTGTAAAATTGATACTTTCTTCTAAAGAATTCCTTAAGAATACTAAGAAGATTGTATCTTGTTTGTTTATTTATAGCTTTCAGTAATTAATTTCCGCTTTCGCACTTTCTTTTCTTTACTTTTCAGTTTTTACTTTCCGCAATTTACTTTTACGCACAGTACTTTTCTTTCTTTAATTTTCAATTTTTACTTTTCAGTAATGAGGAGGTAACTCCCCTTTACTGGGGTAAAAGGTAAAACTTTTATGACTAATATTTAGATGAATCTCCCTTAATTATAATATATAAACTAGTTAAAACCTGACTTAACGAGGATACCGCCATATTGGTCGGTTGGTAATTATTTAAATTGGTTTTAACCTGACTAAACTGGATACCGCCTGATTGGTCGGTTGGTAATTAATTATTAATTTGACTTAATCTGGATACCGCCTATATGGCTGGTTGGTAATTATCATGCAAAGTTAATATATTATATTAAGGGAGATATCTAAAATAGAAGTAATAAAAGAGGATCCTTTTACCTCAGCATTTTCTTTTATTGTACTTTTACTTTATTTACTTTTCAGCAATTTACTTTTCAGCATTTACTTTTCAACAATTTACTTTTCAGCAATTTACTTTTCAGCAATTTACTTTTCAGCAATTTACTTTTCAGTATTTAATTTTTAGTATTTTACTTTATGTCTTTTATTTTATTTAAGTTTTTACTACCTGTAAATATGTGTCGTAACTAAGCCAGTTATCTGGGGTTGTGATGAAATCCAATATCACAGGTTTATAAGGGGTTAAATTATAGTTTGGGTAACATAAAGGTTTATTTATTGAGTCTTAATCCTAATGCTTTTTATTAACTGGCCATTAATAAAATTGAACTGGTAAATCTAAAATGAACTAGACATAGGGATTTTAGGTTTAAGACCTTAGACTTAATAGCCCACGATCTTCCTTGAGGATAGATAACCCTTTAATAGATTTCCTTACAGGATAGGAATATACCTGTCGGGCGGGGGTAGCCATAATTGGAACTTAAACTTAATGAATCCAGATAATTTGGTTGACATAGACATATGGTTCAATTGGGTTAAACTGGGTATTTGTTTCTGACCATCGACAGAGGCTTACACATAATTTAGTGTTCCAGGTTAATAAATCAATATATTACCCAACTTTATGATAACCACTTCATCTTTAAAATGATATTGGAAGAAATCACAACCCTAGATAGTTTTTTATCTTAAATTTTCTTAAAATCTACTTTCGAACAATGTTATTTACTTGTTTTTAAATTTAGAATCGTTACCATTTCAAATCAATCAAACAACCTGTTAGATACTAGTAATCATTTGACCTCATAAAATTAATAGATTAGATATTAAGTCCTCGTGGGATCGATATTTTTATTCTACTTGAACGATACGTGCGCTTGCATTATACGTGTGTGTTTACGCCGGTCAATGTCTACGAATCTAGTTTATTAGGCAAAGTGCCTAAAACACATTTTACTTGGTAAAAGTGCAAGTGCCACCGATCTGTTTGCCCTCGTTTATAGTGACGTAAGTGGGCCCATATCTAGCTAGGCTAGAGGTGGATATGAATATTTCGTAACCTTTACGGATGTGGCATCACATTACGGTTATGTGTATCTTATGAAACACAAGTAAAAAACTTTTGATAAATTCAAATAGTTTCGACACGAAGTATGAAAACAGACCGGTAAAAATATTAGAACATTGCGGTCAGACCATGATGGACAATACTTAAACAGATGAGTCGCTATGAGCTACCAATTTCTTTCTGAGGATACGCATTAAATAGTGCAGTACGTATTTTGAATAAGGTTCCATGAAAATATGTTAGACAGACTTCATATTAGATATGAACAGGAAAGAAACCAGGTTTCTCATTCCTAAGGATTTGGGAATGCTGGGCATATGTTTGGATGGTACCAAACTAGAACCCAAATCGGATAAGTGCCTATTTGTAATTGGTTATCCTAGGGAAACCAAAGTATAGTTTTTATACAACTCACAAGAGAACAATGTAATTGTTGCTCTCCATGCGGTTTTCCTAAGAGGAATTCCTATATGCAGTGGTAAGTAGGAGGAAAGTAAAACTCGATGAAAATCAGAGTAATACTGTCCCAGGCACCGAATCCTTTACGGAACACCAACAGTTCATCAAGGATGAAACTGTACCACAATTTTCTAATACACAAGAACCGACTACGTATGAGGAAGTGATACAAGGTATCGACTCCTTTTATGGCAAAATGCCATGAAGTCCGAAATGGATTCCATGTATATCAACCAAGTTTGGATACTGGTTGATGTACCAGAAGGCATTGTGCCTATTGGTACTGTATGTGTCTTCAAGGAAGACATACATGGATGGCAACATTCAAATGTACACAGCTAGGCTTGTACAGAAAGGGTATCATCGACGACATAGTGTCGACTACGACGAAACTCTTTCACTTGTTGCCATGATTAAATCCATTTGGATAATGCTTGCTATAACTACATATTTCATTTATGAAATATGACAACTAGACGCCAAAACTGCTTTCCTTAACGGAAACCTTTTGGAGGATGTTTATATACATCATGACGGTTTTGTCGGGCTAAAACATGTAAACAAGGTTTGCAAGTTAAATCGATCCATTTATGGATTGAAGCAAGCATTGCGTTCTTGGAACCAGTGTTTTGATGTAATCATAATGGTATATGATTTAATTCAAAACGGGTATGGTTCTTGTGTATATAAGAGGGTTAGTGGGAGTGCACTGACAATCATAATCCTATACATTGATGATGTATTGCTTCCTAGCAATAACATTCCCATACTAAAATTGGTGAAAGCTTGGCTTTCATGAAAAATTCTCCATAGAATACCTGGGAGAAGCAGACTTTATTCTAGGAATAAAGATCTACTGAGATAGATCTAGAAAGCTGTTGACACTCTCTCAGTCTTTGTACATTTTGATATGTACATGACCTGATGTCTCATATGCTTTGAGCACACGTAGACACAATCAGGCCAATCTAAGTGATGGTCACTAGATTGATGTAAAGAACATCCTTGAGTATCTTGGATGAACTAAGGATGCCTTCTTAAAATATGGGGAAAGGAGAACTTGAGGTAACTAGGTTCACCGCTGCAAGTTTCCAAACCGATAAAAATGACTGTAAGTCGTAATAAGGGTACGTATATAGTTTGAATAACAGAATAGTAAGCTGGAAATCTTCCAAGCAAGATACTGTTGCAGAATAAATAACAAAAGCGAAACATTGCTACAGCTGAGGCAGCAATAGAAGTATTTTGGATCCATAAAATTCCTAATTAGATTAGGAGTAGTTCTATTAGCAGCTGAGCTAGGCTACAGCGCAGGCTAAAGAACCACGGTCTCATCAATGATCCAAGTATGTACTTCAACTAATTCATCTGATTCGTTTGATCATACATCATGGCGATGAGATGATCGAACAAATCGCAACAGATGATAACCTTGTAAATCCGCTGACGAAAGTTGTTTCTCAGCAGAAGTTTGAGTGACCCGTACATAGTCCAGGTGTATGACACTTGAGTGATTGGCTATAGGCCAAGTGGGAGATTGTTGGACAATTATGACCTATAGCATCACTATTTGTACAGAACATGGTGTTGTTGTACAAATTAACTATGTGACAAAGGAAATTGCTCTTTTATCATTTGTAATTGGATTACCTGGATATATAAATGATAAAAGTCCTTATGATTAGTTCCGGATTAAAAAGATATGAGACAGTATTAATCCACAAAGGTTTAATCATTAAATATCTCTAGTCGTAGTATTATCGAGACTGGACATCGATAATGTAGAATAGGCTAGTATTACACTTGTACGTGTTATGGAAGCGTAACGACATAGTTCTCGTATATTTGGGTATTGGATACTCATGCAAGTGTAATAGGAGGTTCTGTTTACCGATGGTACAGAAACAGCTTCGCTCTGGATAGACCCCTCAGAATCCCATTGGTAGTATGACTATGTGTCTATGGGAATCCGAATCAGGGTAGGTGTATTTGGTCTTAACCTGAGACTTGCATCGCTAATACTTGCGACAATCAATATACTTTGGTTTTGGTCGTCCGGGACTTTAACAGGTTCTGTGTACGCCTCTTTTGGGTATATTGAGAATCGTAGTGTATTGGGTGTGATGCCAAGACGGAAGTATCACTTCAGTCATATGGAGATGATGATCACGTAGGGATACATAACTGGTACTCTAAGTGTTATAGCCATCGGGGAAGTATGACTAGGTCATGACTTTCTGATCATAAAGAGACTAGTTGCTAGTGATCCGATATATGCTTCGTATGGGGCAGACACAACTCCAGCCCCAGGCCTTGCATGTGACATCCGATACTGGATCGTAATACGTAATACTAAGTATACTACGCCTGCCAAAGATCATGTATTCCGTAGAAGAATATTTCTGGAGAATTGGGTAAGCACAGTGTTTTGCTAGAAGCCAACCATGTCTTGTAAATCGGTAAATATGTGGTACCGGGTACACACGTGTTCGAATAGTCCGATGACCGTATTTACTGCCAACATATCCAGGGATCTCTTGGGTCACTTCCTAAAGATTCACCGATGATGTTTGACTCGAATAAAATTAATCTGGGATTAATTATGAGAGAGAATATTAATCTGGGATTAATTAAGAGAAAAAATTAATCTGAGATAATTACAGCAAGAATTAATCTGTGATTAATTATCAAAGAAAGAATTAATCTGGGATTAATTGCGTCGAGAATTTATGTGGGATTAAATTCGTCGATAGAAGAGAACGCGATTAATTTAGAATTAATCGGTAAAATAAATTTAATAATTAAATTAGATTTTACTATTTAATTTATTTAATTGGGCTAAATAATATATATTAGATATATTAATTGAAATTGGATTTCATAAGAAATTAAATTGGATTTTAATTTTAGCGAACGATTTAATTTGAAATTAATTCGCGAGCGATTTTCGTAATAATTTTACTGGATATTATTATTTAATTAAATTGGATTTAATTATATCGCGTCGGAAAATTCGTTTAATCGGATTAAACGAATCCGAGCCCGAAGTGTGTTGAGCAAGCCCACTTGAATTTTGAATTTAATGTGGGGCCCACTTCACTTACATCATTAGTCACCTTTGGTGATTGATATTGGTGATGGGTTTTGGTGGAATCTTGTGAAACACTATTTGCCTTTTGAAAAGGTAAGAAATACAATTAAAATGATTTTTGAAATTTCATTGTATTTTTCTTTCTCTTCTTGGCCGACAAATGGCTTTTGTTGTTTGATAGGCCGAATGGCCTTATTTACTTGATGGCCGATTGGCCTCTGACATATATAAGCCATTTTTGACTTTTCAAATGAGATGAGTTTTGGCTAAATAAAAAGTAAATAGAAAGCAGCTTTGGTTTTCGAAATTAAAAAGTAGCTTTGCCTCTGTTTCTTTTGATTTTGCCAAAAAGCAACCTTTGACTTTTTCTTTGAGAATTAAAAAAGGAATTGCTCTATGTCTTCTTTTCATTCTTGGCGGAGAAAAGTATTTGGATTCATTTTCCTTTTGAAGAATGTGCACTGCACTTGCCTAGGCCGAATGAAACAACCCCGAAAGAAAGAGCAAAAGGCTCTCTGTCTTTTGAAGACTACTTGGCCAAATGGCCTCATTTCAAGAAGGGCCGATTGCTTCCCTCTCTCTCGGGGAAATTTGTTTCTCCTTGGGAGATCAAATTTGTTCCATCATTTGTTCTTGTTGGCACATAAGGGAGTCAAATGATGGTGATAGAGATACTCACCCAAGAGCTTGGAAGCTTCAACATCCTTGAAGACTCATATAGTACCAATAGGCACAATGCCTTCTGGTACATCAACCAGTATCCAAACTTAGTTGGTATACATGGAATCCATTTCGGACTTCGTGACACTTTGCCATAAAAGGAGTCGATACCTTGTATCACTTCCTCTTACGTAGTCGGTTCGTCTTCCTCAATAAGATTGATATCTACATGAGGTGAGATCCGAAACCCATACCTCCCAGGTTGTTTTCTGATCTAAGGACATGTATCCTAAAACTAAAGATGAGAGAGATACAATGAGTCAGATTCTGTATGCTTCCGCAGTCGGATCGATCATGTATGCCCTGATATGTACACGACCTGATGTCTCATATGCTTTGAGCATGTGCAGTCGCTATCAGGTCGATCCAGGTGATGGTCACTGGATTGCTGTAAAGAACATCCTTAAGTATCTTAGATGAATTAATGATGCTTTCTTAGTCTATGGAGAAGGAGAACTTGAGCTGACTGGGTACGCCGATGCAAGTTTCCAAATCGATAAAGACGACTGTAAGTCACAATCTGGGTACATATTTTGTTTGAACAACAGAGTAGTGCGCTGGAAATCGTCCAAGCAAGAGACGGTTGCCAATTCAACAATAGAAGCGGAATATATTGCTGCAGCTGAGGCAGTTAAAGATGCAGTTTGGATCTGTAAATTCCTAATTGGATTGGGAGTAGTTCCGTTAGCAGCTGAGCTCGTACCTTTGTATTGTGACGATAACGGGGCTATAACACAGGCTAAGGAACCGTGGTCTCATAAACGATCCGAGCATGTACTTCGACGTTTCCATCTGATTCTTGAGATCATACATCCTGGCGATGTGAAGATCGAGAAGATCGCATCAGATGACAATATTGCAGATCCGCTGACGAAACCTATTTCTCAGTAAAAGTTTGAGCGACATGTACATAGCTCAGGTGTTGGACACTTGAGTGATTGGCTATAGGCCAAGTGGGAGATTGTTGGACAACCATTATCCATAGCATCACTATTTGTAAAAGACATGGTGTTTTTGTACAAATTAACTTTGTGACAAAGGAAATTGCTATTTTATCATTTTGTAATTGGATTACTTGGATTATTAATGATAAAAGTCCTTATGATTAAATCGGATTAATAAGATATGAGACAATATTAATCCATGAACGATTTAATCATTAAATATCCCTAGTCGTAGTATTATCGAGACTGGACATCGATAATGCGGAATAGACTAGTATTGCCCTTGTGCGCGTTATGGAAGCTTAACAACATAGTTATCATATGTTTAAGTATTGGATACTTATGCAAGTGTGATAAGAGGTTCTGTTAGCCGTTGGCCCGGGAACAGTTGGATCTGGATAGACCCACTCGGAATCACATTGGTAGTATGACTATGTGTCTATGGGAATTCGAATCACGGTAGGTGTATGTGATCTTTAACCTGAGACTTACGTCACTAGTACTTGCGACAATCAGTTTGCTTTGGTATTGGTCGCCCGGAGCTTTAATAGGTTATGTGTACGCCTGTACTGGGTTTACTGAGATTCATAGTGTATTGGATGTGATGTCAAAATGGGAGTATCACTACAGTCATATGGAGATGATGGTCACACATGATACGGTAATAGTACTCTTAAAAGCTGCAGTTATCGGGAAAGTATGACTAGGTCATGACTTTCCGATTACAGAGACTAGTTACTCATGATCCGATATATGCTTCGTACGTGGCAGACACAGAGCCAGCCCTAGGCCTAGCATGTGACATCCGATATTGGATCGTATTACGCATTACATTAGTATTACTATGCCTTATACAGATAATATTCCTCCGTGGATATTTCTGGAGAATTGGGTAGGCACGGTGCTTTGCTAGAAGCCAACCATGTCTTGTAAATCGGTGAGAACGTGGTACGGGGTACGCACGTGTCGGATAGTCCGACAACCGGATTTACTGCCAACATATCCAGGAATCTCTTGGGTCGCTTCCCAAAGATTCACCAATGACATTTGACTCGAATAGAATTAATTTGGGATTAATTATGAGAGAGAAAATTAATCTGGGATTAATTGCGGCAATAATTAATCTGGGATTAAATTCGTACAGAAGAGAGAACGCGATTAATTTAGAATTAATCGGTAAAATAAATTTAATTGTTAAATTGGTTTTTTTCTATTTAATTTATTTATTTGGGCTAAAATAATATATCGAATATATTAATTGAAATTGGATTTCAATAGGAAATTAAAATTGGATTTTAATTCAAGCGAACAAATTAATTTGGAATTAATTCGTAAGCGAATTTCGTAATAATTTTGCGAGGCATCATTATTTAATTAAATTAGATTTAATTTTTTAACAACGGAAAATTTGTTTAGTCGGATTAAACGAACCCGGGCCCAAAGTCTAGTTGTGTGAGCCAACTTGAATTTTGAATTTAAAGTGGTGGGACCCACTTCACTTATATCAACTTGTCAAAAGTGTGATGTGAGTGGTTGGCAAAATTTATTGAAACCATTTTGCTTTTCACCAACCTTGTTTTGCTTTTTGGAAAACAAAAACACACAACAACTTGGTTTTGAAAACCAATACACAAAAACACAAAAAACCTTCTCTCTTCTCCTAGGATTGGTCGAACACTTGCTCTCTCCATTGGGAATTTTTTTTTTTCAATTTTCCTTCAAGCTAGAAATTTCAACAGTTGATTAAGGTGATAGGGAAACTCACCCAAGGGTTTGGAACTCATCACAAAGCTTGGAGCTTCTACATCCAAAGGAAATTTTTGAAAATTCTCAACTGATCAATGTAAGTTTTTTCCGAAAGCTCTTTAATTAATCACACACAAATCATCTTAGTGATCCTGTGGCATGTGTAGGACACTAACACCAAGACCACTAGTTTCAGGGACATGAGTGGCATGCTTTGGGGGACGGCGATACGTAATGCGCAAAGTCTTGAATTTGCACTCCTAGCTCTAGTTAGGCGTATAGGGGGACATCGATATGTAACGCCCCCATACGTCAGATTTTCAGAGACAAAGATCAGTTTTTAGAAATAGTTTTCAAATATAGATTTCAGAAACGTTTTCTACAAGGAAAAGTTTTCAGAAACAGCAGTTTTATAAAAGACTTTCAGAAGAGATAAGTTTTACAAAAGAGATTTCAGACAATATTTTCAGAAAAGAGTTTAGATTTTTCAGACAAGAAAAGAGTTTTCATATAAAGTTATTTATTGAGAGAACATTGATTTTAGAACCAAACAATTTCATAATAGTATTTCAGTTTCATTTTAAATCGTCCACTCATTTAGATCGTTCAAACGATCTAACCCCCCACTTCCAGTTTCTCTATTTTGCAGGTATTCCCGGAGGATGAGCTCGGGAGGATGGATATTTATGGCAGTCACTAGGGAGTTGGTCCGCCAGGTCAAGTCAAAAAGAGAGAATCCAGTCAGAGATAGAAAGAAGTCATGTATCAGTCATTGGTTTTGTGATAGTCATTGTATAAACTTAAAATATTTACCAATAAAGTTATAAGAGTAAGCGTTATTGAGTTTACAGTCATTAATATTGAGTTTTCTTTTCATGTTGTCGAGTTTGGGCAACGGTCCCATAGATAAGAATTTGATTGAGAGAAATGTATTAATGTTGTTCATAGTTAGAAAGTCAGAGGCTCAGGGGGATAGTACGGCCTATTCTCTGCCGGTAGCATCTCCCGAATTGGAGATGTTACATTTCATGTGGAGCTGATTCTTGGTTAACTTGGTAACTACTTGTAGCAATATCAACGGTTCTTTTGAGAGACTTGGTTCCTTATTTTTCTTTACAAGGAAATGTAACTTCAAAGAATGTTGCATTCTTTGAATCAATTATCATATTTGGATTGATGTCAAGAATTTCATATTTATGTACCATAAATCGATACGCGCTACTGTTGTGAGCATATCCAATAAATATACAGTCAATAGTTATTGGTTATATTCTCACATTTTTAGGTTTAGGAACCATCATTTTGGCGAGACACCACCACACTTTCAGTTATTTGTAGGAAGGTGCGTGACCATTCCATAATCCATATGGTCTCTTGTCTAATCATTTGTGATGTAACTTATTTTAAATGTAGCTGGCGGAAAGCAAGGCTACCCCCACAAGTTCTGGGGTAAATCAGAACTTGCCAACATGGCTTTCATCATTTAATCCCATTTTATTGAGGTGAATAAGGATGAGTAATTTCATGAATAATTCCATGATTGGAACAATATTCACCGAAAGGTAAAACATATTCACCTTCCTTATCACTCCAGATTCTTTTGCTTTTCTTGCCAAGTTTATTTTCAACTTCGTTTTTATAGTGTATAAAGCTCTCAATAACTTCATCTTTGTTCCTCAGCAAATACATATAGCAGAATCTTGTGCTATCATCGATAAAAGTGACAAAGTAATTTTTACTGCATCTTGTTTGCCAAACATTCATATCACACACATCGGTGTGTATAAGTTCCAAGGGGTCAGAAATTCGTTCTAAGGAATGAAATGATGTTCTATTCATTTTCGCTTCAACACATGCTTCATATTTATGTTGGTTATCAATTGTAAATTCAGTAATAAGGTCCATGTTAATTAATTTACCTATTTTATCATAATTAACATGCCCCAACCTACCATGCCATATGTTTTGTGACTCAATAATATAAGCAGAAGATGTAGCTTTATAATTTAGCACTGTGTCGATTGACTGTCATTATATTGAACTTGAAAATGCCTTCAGTGAGGAATCATTTTCCTATATAGACATTGTTTTTGTTCAATACAAACTTGTCGGAAACAAATAAAACCTTTAAACCATTATTGCTAATAAGTGAACCCGAAACAAAGTTCTTTCGAATATCAGGAACATGCAAAACATTCTTCAATGTAATCTCCTTCCCGGATGTCATCTTCAAAACCATTATGCCTTATCCAACCACTCTGGAGGTAGAAGAGTTTCCCATAGTCGAATGAATGCCATTATCGACAATCTAATATGAGGAAAATATTTTATTGTCAGCAAAAATATGACGAGTAACCCCCGTTTCTACCCATCATTCTCTCGCGTTTCCAGCCAAATTAGGTTCAGTTACAACTGCTGAGAGGTTCAACTCTGATATCTCATTAGTCAATAGCTCATCTTTAGTGACATGGGCCTCATTTTCTTTTTCTTACCCTTGCCTTGAAACTCATTGTTTTTGCAGTCCTTTGCCATATGACCACTTTTCCCACAAACGTAGTACTTCCCCTTGAACTTTTTGTTTGATGAGGAAGAATCAGCTCCACTATTCTTTCTCTTTCTACCACCTTTCCCACCCTCAACGATGTTAACCTTAGACTTCATAGTCTTATAGCTAGCATTCTCGGATATTCTATTGTCTTCTTCGATTTGCAACCCAACTCATAGGTCTTCAAGACTCATTTGTTTATTCTTGTATTCTAGATAATTCCTGAAGTCCTTCATGTGATGGAGGGAACTTTTCAATAATTGTGGCAACTTGAAACATCTCACAAAGTTTCATTCCCTCATCTAATATTTTGTGAATGATCGACTGTAGTTCACCCAACTGAGACATTACTGTCTTTGAATCTACCATATTATAGTCCAGGAACCTACTCTCTATAAATTTCTTTTTTACGACATCCTTTTTTTGTACTTCTTCTCAAGAGATTCCCATAGAATTTTCATAGAAGTCATGCCTTGGCACATATTGTATAGGGTATTGTCAATTCCTCCCAAGAGGTAGTTCTTGCACAAGAAGTCGCCTTGCGACCATGCCTCAATTCACAGTTGCTTAGTTGTTTCCGTTTCTCCATCCACGTGACTCGGAGGATCTTCCTTGAGATACTTAGCCAACTGGAGTGTTGTCAGGTAGAGTAGCATTTTCCTCTGCCACTATTTGAAGTTTTCTCCACCAAACTTTTCCGGTTTCTCTCAATGAGCGACCGATATTGTGATATTTCCACTAGCCTTGTGTAACTGGAAATTGACAGAAAAAAAATCAAACAAAGATCAACTTTTACGATCCTATTTAAGTGTTACACTAAAAAACTATTTGTTATTATTTTGATATGTAGTACCAAATAATACAAGTCTTTGGAATTTGTAATTGAAATTTCTTACGATAGGTTAACAAAGGAAAATTCCTAGAGAACGAGGGGGGTCCAGTGTAACCACTTAAGTCTCTGTCCACTTAGGCACTTATCGTCTTGTTCACTTTGCCGTGAACTCAAAGGCAAGAAGGGAAATTATTTTTCTTTTCTCCATTGTTGCTAGCACATCTTATGATCAAAGGAGGTGATAGGGAAACCATCAAAGAGCTTGGAATACACAAAGCTTGGAGCTTTCACTCTTTTTCTTCCCTTGGCCGAATACAAGGAACTTGGAGCTTCAACCTTTGTTCATCTTCTTCATCACAAAAGCTTTGTAAGTATGATTCCGCCATGCTTCAAGTTTTAATATTATATATTCATTTGTTGTATTTCATATGCTTAATCTTTCCTTGGGACATATAATAGAAACCTACAATGGTATCAGAGAGCCATGGTTAAGCATGAAATACTTTAGGTTAAAATTTGGGTAAAATTGATTGAAGCATGTTCTTGTGAAATTTGATGAATGAGTATGCTTACATGTATATAGAATGATATTATATGGAATAAATTTTGAGAAAAATGCATTGGATGATTTTTCCCCAAAACTTAACCTTGGGCGAATGGGTGTCACCATGGGATGTGTTGGAATTTTTTGTGTACAAGATCATTGGATGACTTAAAACGTATACGGGACGTAGATTAGTGATTCAATCGGATTGAAAAACAAATCGACACAAAAATTCTCACTTGGCCGAATACACATGGACATGAAAATGGACTTGATTTTTGTTGGACATATGTTTTGAACAATAGATGATTAATAAATTAAATGGGTATTTTTGAAATATTTGGTTTAATATATTAATCTTGGTTTTACACTTTAATTAATTGGACTTTAATGTTTGGAATATTAAAATTTAATTAATGGGCTTAATTGGTGAATTGGGCTTTTAATATTGTATTTGGGCATAATGGGCTTGGTTGGACCAAGTAGATTTGGGCCAAAAGGATTGGATCCAATTTGGCCTAAATCACTCCATTAAGTCCAATATAATATAAT
>SKCR01000895.1:0-28759 GCA_019454045.1 Zanthoxylum bungeanum
GAGTTTCCCTATCACATTCACTTAACTCTTGAAGTGCTAGCTTGCAAGAAATTTTGCAACAAAATTTCCAAGGGAGAGGAGGAAGCTCTCGGCAATGAGGGAGAGAGAGAGATTTTTGGTTTTTGATATTTTGTTTCTAAAACTCAATTACCAAAGTTGCCTTGTAAAAGTGGTATATGCTTTTCCAAAAAGCAAAACAAAAACAAAGTGTGTTGGAGAAGTTTTATTAAAAGGTCCCAACAACTTCCATAAACTTGATTGACTAGTGATGTAAGTTAGTGGGTCACACACTTAAATTCAAAATTCAAGTCGGGTGAGACTACACACTTCGGGCTCGGGTTCATTTAATCCGATTAAACGAATTTTCCGTTGCGACGTAATTAAATCCAATTTAATTAAATAATAATGTCTAGCAAAATTATTACGAAAGTCAATTACGAATTAATTCCAAATTAATTCGTTCGCCCGAATTAAAATCCAATTTTAATTCCGCTTTGAAATCCGATTTCATTTAATATATCCAATATATTATTTAATCGATTAATTCCAAATTAATCACATTCTCTCTTCTATTCGAATTTTATCCCAGATAAATTCTTGCCGTAATTAATCTCAGATTAATTTTCTCTCTCTCATAATTAATCATAGATTAATTTCGTTCGAGTCAAATGTCATCGGTGAATCTTTGGGAAGCGACCTAAGAGATCCATGGATATGTTGGCAGTAAATACGGTCATCGGACAATCCGAACACATGCGTACCCGGTACCACGTTCTTATCGATTTACAAGACATGGTTGACTTCTAGCAAAGCACCGTGCCTACCTAATTCTCCAGAAATATCCTTACAGGAATATGTGATCTATATCAGGCGTAGTATACGTAGTATTGCGTATCTCGATCCAGTATCGGATAAATGAGAAAACAAAATTTTCTAACTTAAAAAATAAGGCCAAACCGACTTTGGAGGGGTAAAATAGTCATTTGGTCATTTTAATCAAATTAAATAATAATAAGCTTTAAGTTGAAAAATCCAATTTATAAACTTAAAGCTTAATAAAATCATGCCACATGTTGTTGGAATTCTCTAAGGTCCCAAGGATCATTATCAAGCAAGAAACATACATGTGAATACACAAAGAAGTTGCGGAATACTTACATCGAGCGGTTGAGCGATGCGGCGAACACAAAAAACTTCAAGCTCTCCTCCAAGTTGCATTCGGCAGTGGCAGTTTTTGAGCTCTCCAAAATCTCGGCCATGGTCATTCATCAAGCTCCAAGCTTTGTTTGATGATTCCAATCACACAAGTCGGTTTCCCTATCACCTTACGATGTCTCCATTGTGTGCTAGCACTCTTGATTTTGCATCAAAATCATCACATTTCTTCTCCTTGTCTCTTGGCAGTGGCCAAAACCAGAAGAGGAAAACAACCCATTTTGGGCATGAGAGGGAGAGGAAGAAATAGAGAAGAGAGTGTTGGTGGTTGGGTGAATTTGTGTATCTAATACACTTATGAATTTCCAAAATTCATTTTTTTTTTTTTTTGCTTTCCAAAAGTCAAGCCATTAAAGGCTACAACCACTACATCCACTATTCACATCACTCAAGTGACAAATTGTCACATCACTCAAAGTGACATGTGATTTGACGCTTGATGTGACTAATGATTTGACGCTTGATGTGACTTACGAGCCGCACTTGAATTCAAAATGCGAGTGCGCTCGCAAACACTCCCGGGCTCGGGTTCGCTAATTCCAAATTAACGAATTTTCCGTTGCGACGCAATTAAATAATTATGCCTAGCAAAATCACTATTCACGTCGCTAACGAATTAATTCTAAATTAACTCGTTCGCCTGAATTAAAATCTAATTTCAATTACGCGTCGAAATCCAATTTCGTATAATATATCGAATATATTATTTTATCGATTAATTCCAAATTAATCGTTTTCTCTCTTTAATTAATATTTTATCCCAGATAAAATATCTCCGTAATTAATCCCAGATTAATTTTCTCTCTCATCTAATTAATCCCAGATTAATTAAAGTGCGAGTCATACGTCATCGGTGAATTTTCGGGAAGCGACCCATGAGATCCCCGGATATGTTGGCAGTAAATCTGGTCGTCGGACTATCCGAACACGTAAGTACCTAGTACTACGTTTGTACCGATTTACAAGACAAGGGTGGCTTCTAGCAAAGCGCCATGCCTACCCAATTCTCCAGAAATATCCTTACAGGAATATGTGATCTATATCAGGCGTAGTATACGTAGTATTGCGTATCTCGATCCAGTATCGGATGTCACATGCTAGGCCTGGGGCTGGAATTGTGTCTGCCCCGTACGAAGCACATATCGGATCTCTGGTAACTAGTCTCTATAATCGGACAATCATGACCTAGTCATATTATCCCGATGACTGCAGTACATAAGAGAACCAGTTATGTATCCTACGTGACTATCATCTCCACTATGACTGGAGTGATACTTCCGTCTTGACATCACACCCAACACACTACTATTATCAATATACCCAGCAGAGGCGTACACAGAACCTATTAAAGCCCTGGACGACCTAAAACCAAAGTATATTGATTGTCGCAAGTATTAGCGGTGCAAGTCTCAGGTTAAGACCAAATACACCTACCCTGATTTCGGACTTCCATAGACACATAGTCATACTACCAATGGAATTCAGAGGGGTCTATCCAGAGCGAAGCTGTTTTCCGTACCGTCGGTAAAACACAACCTCCTACTACACTTGCATGGTATCCTATACCCAAATATATGAGAACTATGATGTTATGCCCTCACAACGTGCACAAGTGTAATACTAGTCTTTTTCGCATTATCGATGTCCAATCTCGATAATACTCTAACTAGGGATATTTAATGATTAATCCTTCGTGGATTGATACTGTCTCATATCATCTCAATCCATGAACTAATCATATGGACCTCCTATCATTATATATCTTGGTGATCTAATCACAAATGATAAGAGAGCAATCTCATTTGTCACATAGTTAATTTGTACAACAACACCATGATCTGTACAAATAGTGACGCTATGGGTCATAACTGTCCAACAATCTCCCACTTGGCCTATAGCCAGTCACTCGAGTGTCCTACACCCGAACTATGTACGGTTCGCTCAAATTACTGAGAAAAGACTTTCGTCAGCGGATTTGCATGATTATCATCTGATGCGATTTATACGATCATCACATTGCCACGATGTATGATCCGAATGAATCAGATGAATATCGAAGTATATATCTGGATTGTTGATGAGACCATTAATTCTTTAGCCTGCGCTGTAGCCCAGCTCAGCTGCTAACAGAACTACTCCTAATCTGATTAGGATTATTATCGACCCAAAAGGCTTCTATTGCTGCCTCAGCTGCAGCAATAATCCACTTTGTGTTGTTTATTCGGTAACAGTATCTTGCTTGGAAGATTTCCAGCTCACTGTTCTGTTATTCAAATTGTATAGTACCGCTTTGCGACTTACAGTCGTTTATTTATCGGTTAGGAAACTTGCAGCAGTGAACCCAGTCACTTCAAGTTCTCATTCTCCAAGTATAAGACAGCATCCTTAGTTCCTCTAAGATACCAAAGGGTGTTCTTCACATCAATCCAATGGCTATCACTTGGATTGGCCCGATTGTGACTCCATATGCTCAAAGCGTATGAGACACCAGATCGCGTGCATTTTTCAATGTGCGAGTTCTCGGAGATTATTAACAACTTTAAATCTATCCCAGTAGATCTTTATTCCTAGAATAAAGGTTGTTTCTCCCAAGAATTCTACGGAGAATTTTCATGAAAGCCAAGCTTTCACCGATTGTTTTATTATGGGAATATCATTTCCAAGAAATGACATATTATCATTATTTATTAGGATGTTTATTGTCAGTGCGCTCCCACTAACCTCATTATATACACAAGAATCATTTCGTTTTGAATTAAATCATATACCATTATGATTACATCAAAGATGCTTGCTTCAATCCATCCATGGATCGAATAACCTGCAAACCTTGTTTGCTAGTTTTGGTACGACAAAACCGCCAGGATGTTGTAATAATCCTCCAAAAGGTTTCCGTTAAGGAAATCAATTTTGACGTTCAGCTGCCATATTTCATGAATGAAACATGCAGCATCAGCAAGCATTATCCAAATGGATTTACTGTGGCAACAAGTAAAAGGTTTCATCGTGATCGACACAATGTTGATAACGATACCTTTTCGCTACAAGCCTAGCTTAGTACGTTGGTATGTTGCCTTTCATGTATGTCTTCTTAGAAGACTCATATAGTACCAATAGGCACAATGCCTTGCGGTACATCAACTAGTATCCAAACTAAGTTGTTATACATGGAATCCATTTTGGATTTTATGACACTTTGCCATGATAGGGAGTCGATACCTTGTATCACTTCCTCATACGTAGTCAGTTCGTGTTCCTCAATAAGATTGTCATCTTTATGAGGTGAGATCAGAAACCCATACCTCCCAGGTTGTTTTCTGACTCTCTCCGACTTACGTGGTTCTTGTGTATCGAAGATTACTGGTATAGTTTCATCCTTGATGAACTATTTGTGTTCCATTAAGGAATCAGTGTCTGAAATAGTATTATTTCGATTTTCATCGAGTTTGACTATCCTCCCACTTACCACTGCATATAGGTATTCCTCTTAGGAAAACCGCATGGTGAGCAACAATTGCATTATTCTCTTGTGAGTTGTTTAAGTACTATACTTTGGTTTCCCTATGATAACCTACAATTTGGCACTTATCTGATTTGGGTTCTAGTTTGGTATCATCCAAACATATGCCTAGCATTCCCAAATCTTCAGGAATGAGAAACCCGATTTCTTTTTCTGTTCATATCTAATATGAAGTCTGTCAAACAGATTTTTATGGAAACTTATTCTAAATAAGTTTTGCACTGTATATGCTTATCCGTTGAAGGAAATGGTAGCTTAGAGCGACTCATGATTAACCTTATCATGTCCAACAAAATTCGGTTTCTCTGTTCGGACACACCGTCAAACTGACGTGTTCCGGGAGGAGTCCTCATTGAAAGAATACTATACTCTTTCAAGTATTGAGAAACTTATTGCTTAAGTATTTTCATCATGATCTAACCGTGATGGTTTTATATTTTAGCCGATCTGTTTGTCAACTTCGTGTCGAAACTATAAAAGTTTCCGATTTGTGTTTCTAAGGAAACATATAACCATAACGCGATGCAACATCCATAAAGGTCACAAAATATTCATATCCACTTCTAGCCTAGCTAGATATGGGCCCACTTACTTCACTATGAATAAGGGCTAACAGATCGGTGGCATTTGCACTTTTACCAAGTAAAGAGTGTTTTAAGCACTTTGCCTTATAACTAGATTCGTAGACTTTATTTGAATGGAATCAAATTTGTCCTAGTATCCACTCTTCGAAAGTGTGGACATACGAGTCTTGTTTAATTGTGTCCCAGACAACAATGCCACTTATAAGTCTCAACTGATCAAATCAGTTTGAGCTATTTGTTCGTCAGGTATATGTTTGAGATTTATTTATATTCAAAATATAAATACTGTTATTCACATCTAATGTGTTTATCTCAATATCATCTTTATAAAATGAAACACTTTAGTGTTCTAGAATATAAAGGTACACCCGCAACGGGTTAAACCCTGATATAGAGATAATGTTTCTAGTCAAACTAGTTACATCGTAACAGTTTCCTAATTTAAATACACACCCTAATGGTAGTTCCTAAACTTAGGTATCTACGATTAAAACATCGACTTTTGTCCCGTTTTCAATTCACAGATTAATCTCAATCTGAAGTCAGTATCCTGCTCATAGCAGATTCTGCACATCAGTACATATTTATGTACCACACTAAGTATCTAAAA
This sequence comes from Zanthoxylum bungeanum, assembly GCA_019454045.1. NCBI lineage: Eukaryota > Viridiplantae > Streptophyta > Magnoliopsida > Sapindales > Rutaceae > Zanthoxylum > Zanthoxylum bungeanum. The sequence continues at coordinate 5,930 of SKCR01000895.1, forward strand.
TCCAATTTTAATACTAGTAGTGAACATATTTATGACAAACATATTTGAAGTCAGAGCCTTGCTCGTTCTTCAATTCATTCATGTCTGCCTTGTCCATACGGCAGTCACGCTTCCGTGTCCCCGTTTGCCACAATGTAGGCAAACATTTTGGGATATGTCATTTATCTTTCCAGAAGATTATAATGATTTTGCCTTTGCCATTTTCCACACTCCAGAAGCCTTTGGCCAAGCCTTGGCCTTCTAGAATATCGAACTAAGGTGCGCCTTGCGCTACTTACCTTATTGCAAACTTTGGTTTTGTCTCCTTGAGTATAGCCATTAACTCTCCAAGAGTTTACTATTGCAATTTAGAACTTCTAAAATCTAAATAGGTCTATGAAGATCCTTCAATTTCATTATCATACTATAAGGATCTAATCCTTAGTTCTGATTAAGAAATTAAGGAGTCTATTTGGCAAGCTTAACGGATTAAGCACTGAAGTTATCATCACATGAATATTCCAAATATCATGCTCTACTATTTGCTTAACTCCGGGCTTAGGCCTAATATGTTATTTTATCAAATAAAGTAACTTATTAGTTTCCAGGACCATCCTGATATTTTATTCCCAATTTGAAAATTAAAGTCGTTTAAATACATTTTTCACCCAGGATTATGTTTTAAACACCAATCTTTCAATTATCTTGATTCTAATAGTCCAACTATTTAATCAACGATTTTAGGTACTATTAAATATAATGATTACTATAGTCCAACTATATAATCAACTATAATTTAAATTAGTTAACTTCAATTATATTGATTACTATAATCCAATTATAAAATCAACTTAGTAATTGAAATTAATTAATTCAAATATATTGATTACTATAATCCAATTATATAATCAACTATAAATGAAATAGTTTGAATACAGTCCAACTGTTTTATTTAAAACAACATTAAATATTAGTTCAACTAATAAATAATTTATTTGACGAAATATTTGTAATGAGCGCGTATGGCAAGTAACTAAACGAATATTGCAAATTTAATACTTGCCTCCCACTATTTTTCGGCGAGCATCTAATCCTCTGTTGAGTACTCGGGAAACCTTGTTTCCTAGTGGGCTAGGATCCCGTTAAATAACACACAATCTTGACTTTGGCCAATAAATTGTATGATAATTAACTATGTAGATCTCTAAGATCAATTGGATCCCATCCAATTCTTAGATCCAGTAGGTGGACATCCAAGTCCGAAACATATATCTTATATATGCCAATATATCCAATATATTGCCTAACCTTTTTCCTCTGAATCAACTAAGCCTTGGCTTTGGCAGAACAAACTTAGTGATCCAGTTAAGCGGAACCCATTGACCATGGAAAGCTTCGTAATCAATGTCGATGGACAAGAAGTGATCTTGACATTGGCCAACAAATCACAACTTGGACAAGACACAATATGGAACAAAGCCTTCGTGATTCAAACACATACTCGACGGACAAAGGCCTTGACTTTGGCCAACAAACCAATGCCATTCTTGGATCTTGAGTAAGAATCACTCAATGGAAGGAAAAACGCTTAATATTTTGTGAGGGTTTTTCACGTGCAAATTGGCAACCAATTTATTATCTTTGTTAAGGTTTCATCATCATACACCCTTAAACATGCATTCTAAACACATAATAAGGCGCGTATATAAATAATAATGATATGCGGATGAATACTTAACACATTGTTCCTAGAACAAATCTCTCCATTTCCTCTCTCCCGCTAGCACAAGTATTACTTCTACCCGTTACATAACACTTCTAAAGAAACCTCATTTACATTGAGGGGAATAGGTGAGAAGAGAAATACACAGAGTCAAAGAGGTAATAGGCTGGACACGCAGGTCCAATTAATAAATTCTAAATTTATTACAACAATTTCCAAAATTGCCCCACCCATCTAATATCCATCTGATATACATTATTCATGCATCGCAACCATGTATTCACACAAGCATGTTATCAATCAATCTAATCCAATTAATTAATCTGATAATTAATGACCATCCAATGTTCAAACAACGATTTGATTTTGCGCGAGTCCAACTCGTTTTGCGAATCAGTACTCAAAGTACGAATTCTCGAATTAAATTAAACTACAACATTAAATCCAATTTAATATGTATTTAATACTAATTCACTATTTAATTCCCAATTAAATATTACACTTTATTAACGAACCTTTACGACTTAAATTCCAAATTTAATCGTTACGGGTCTCAAAGCCCGATTAACATCCAATGTTAATTTAATTTAATTAAAGTCCAATGGGCTTTCAATTAATTTCTTAAGGCATGAAGTTTTGGTCAACTTGGGTCAAACCCAAATACTAAAGCTCATTTAAAGAATCACCCTTATATGCCTAGAAACCATTTTAGGCACATTAGGCCCAATTAAAGTTAAAGGTCCATTAGTTATAATTGGACTTTATGGAAATGGTTTTGGGCCCAATTGGATCCAACCAATTTGCCTAAACCAATCTTGGTACAACCAAGCCCATTAAAGCCCAATTACAACTTTTCAAGCCCAATTCCAAATTTGGCCCAATTAATTAAATTACAAAATTCCAATTTCACAATTTAATTAACCTAAAGTGTATAACATAATTAATTACCCAAATCAATATTTCCAAAACACCAATTAGCCTAATTAATCATGCTCATTATCATCAATTAGTGTCCAACACAATTGAATCAAAAATCAAATCCATTTTCATGCTATATTTGTCTCGTCAATTTGGGTAATTTTATGTCCAATTCGAATTCAATCCAATTAAATCCAATTCAACATTAAATCAACATTCCCAATTGATTTCAAGTCATCCAATGAATCAAAAATCAAAAATTCCAAGACATTTAGGGCACATCATTCTCGGCCAAGCCTAAAAAATTGGGGAAAAATTGATCCAATCAAATTTCATGAAATTGATCCAATAAAACTTCAATTAAACATCATTTAAGCATACTCAATCAAGCAATTTCATCAAATCATGCTCAAATTGATTTTACCCAATTTTAACCCTAAATCAAGTTTCATACTTTTTATTGGCTCAAGATACCATTGTTGGAATTCCCTAAGGTCCCAAGGATCATTATCAAGCAAGAAACATACATGTGAATACACGAAGAAGTTGCGGAATACTGACATCGAGCGGTTGAGCGATGCGACGAACATAAAAAACTTCAAGCTCTCCACCAAGGTACATTCGGCAGTGGCAGTTTTTGAGCTCTACAAAATCTCGACCATGGTCCTTCATCAAGCTCCAAGCTTTGTTTGATGATTCCAAACACACAAGTAGGTTTCCCTATCACCTTAGGATGTCTCCATTGTGTGCTAGCACTCTTGATTTTGCAACAAAATCATCACATTTCTTCTCTTTGGCTCTCGGCAGTGGCCAAAACCAGAAGAGAAAAACATCCCATTTTGGGCGTGAGAGGGAGATGAAGAAAGAGAGAAGAGAGTGTTGGTGGTTGGGTGTATTTGTGTATCTAATACACTTATGAATTTCCAAAATTCATTTTCTTTTTTTTTTTCTTTCCAAAAGTCAAGCCATTAAAGGTTACAACCACTACATCCACTATTCACATCACTCAAGTGACAAATTGTCACATCACTCAAAGTGACATGTGATTTGACGCTTGATGTGACTAATGATTTGACGCTTGAAGTGACTTGCGAGCCGCACTTGAATTCGAAATGCGAGTGCGCTCGCAAACACTCCCATGCTCGGGTTCGCTAATTCCAAATTAACGAATTTTCCGTTGCGACGCAATTAAATAATTATGCCTAGCAAAATCACTATTCACATCGCTAACGAATTAATTCTAAATTAACTCGTTCGCCCGAATTAAAATCTAATTTCAATTCCGCGTCGAAATCCAAATTCGTATAATATATCGAATATATTATTTTATATATTAATTCTAAATTAATCGTTTTCTCTCTTTAATTAATATTTTATCCCAGATAAAATATCTATGTAATTAATCCCAGATTAATTTTCTCTCTCATCTAATTAATCCCAGATTAATTAAAGTGCGAGTCATACGTCATCGGTGAATCTTCGGGAAGCGACCCATGAGATCACCAGATATGTTGGTAGTAAATCCGGTCGTTGGACTATCTGAACACGTAAGTACCTAGTACTACGTTTATACCGATTTACAAGACAAAGTTGGCTTCTAGAAAAGCTCCATGCCTACCCAATTCTCCAGAAATATCCTTACATGAATATGTGATCTATATCAGGCGTAATATTGCGTATCTCGATCCAAAATCGGATGTCACATGCTAGGCCTGGGGCTGGAATTGTGTCTGCCCCGTACGAAGCACATATCAGATCTCTGGTAACTAGTCTCTATAATCGGACAATCATGACCTAGTCATATTATCCCGATGACTGCAGTACATAAGAGAACTAGTTTTGTATCCTACGTGACTATCATCTCCACTATGACTGGAGTGATACTTTCGTCTTGACATCACACCCAACACACTACGATTCTCAATATACCCAGCAGAGGCGTACACAGAACCTGTTAAAGCCCTGGACGACCTAAAACCAAAGTATATTGATTGTCGCAAGTATTAGCGGTGCAAGTCTCAGGTTAAGACCAAATACACCTACCCTGATTTCGGACTTCCATAGACACATAGTCATACTACCAATGAGATTCTGAGGGGTCTATCTAGAGCGAAGCTATTTTCCGTACCATCGGTAAAACACAACCTCCTAGTACACTTGCATGAGTATCCTATACCCAAATATATGAGAACTATGCCGTTATGCCCTCACAATACGCACAAGTGTAATACTAGTCTTTTTCGCATTATCGATGTCCAATCTCGATAATACTCTGACTATGGATATTTAATGATTAATCCTTCATGGATTGATACTGTCTCATATCATCTCAATCCAGAAACTAATCATATGGACCTCCTATCATTTATATATCTTGGTGATCTAATCACAAATGATAAGAGAGGAATCTCCTTTGTCACATAGTTAATTTGTACAACAACACCATGATCTGTACAAATAGTGACGCTATGGGTCATAACTGTCCAACACATGTAACCAATAATAATCAAACATATTGCATAACAATTACGTAATATTGATATAATTTAATTATTTATATATTTAACATTTAAATACCTAGATAATTATTTAATGCGATTATTATTATATATGTATTTTTTATTTACATTAAATAACAAATACATATATTAATGGCATGTGTCAAAGTCTCATTTGACAAATAATTAATATGTATAAAATCAAGTTTTATATCAAATAAAAATACACATTAATTATCAATTGATCGAAATGCCCATAATACATGTATTTTCGTTTAACCGTTTAAATGACTCGAATTAAATCATTTAATTAGGTAAAGTATTATGAATAATCTATATTATTCATAAAGCGTTGCCCAAGTGCTCAACGAGTACACTTCATATTGTGGGACTCTCTAAGTTTAGGTTTATCCGTCACGGAATCCAATTTCGTGTCCATAATTCACCCACTCGTAAATTATGACGACCACGGATAATCTCGCTAAACTATGCAAGTTGAGGTCATTGCATACATATAATCCCTCTGTCACAGGCTATCAATATCATATCGGAGATATAGATAAGAACTTCAAATCCCTAAGGTATAATATAGTCGACTTTTAAATTTACGATATCTAAATAACACTCGGAACTCGCTTCCGAAGTATATCACGGCCATGGATTTACTAGATTGTAAATACGTACCTGATACATATGCCATATACACAGGACTGACGGATTCTATCTGATACTCACATGATATCATGAGCATCAGTCCACAACCAATGAACATGCGGATGTCTGATCTAAATAGATCGGTGACGTGACTGCCATCAAAGTGTGGAGGATATCTCATATATCCACAGTGGTATCTCAAGTCGAAGGACCACTATGCTACTCGACTCGAGAAGATTCATATTGACGTTGGTGTACCATCTATTAGGAAATCTTCAGTGAGTCGTTCAGTGTTTATCAAATAAACACCTACACGTCTATACGAGTCTCCCAAGACTCATGGTTCATTGGGATAAACAATCGGACCAAGTATCGATATACGAGATGTACTGGTCTCAGCAGATTTTACTAACCGAACCATGTCAGTAAATCTTGACCATGAACTTTATTTGAGAATATACAACTTATAGTAACGCTTCCCAATATCAATTACAAACTATGTTGTAACTACGCACTACGTTGTAAATTCTATGGTCTTTGTCTAATATATACATATCACTAAATCATATTTAGTTTCAATCTAATCGTAATTAGACTGAATACGTATATAAAAATAAGAGGTGCTACCATTAAGTAAGTAATATTATGAAAAATGAATTGTTCGTATTCATGAATATGACATAAATACGATCCGGATTAACACTCAGAGCACCAACCCTAACAGTCAGCACGTTGTGGGTCCCACCATCACAAGTACAGCTCATGTTACAGCTATAAAGTGACTTCTTTCAACCTATAAATGGCAGCATAACTCAACATACAGGTCATGGAAGTCTTAGCTTTCATACTTGAGCTCTCTAAGCTTCATACTCTCTAAACAGCGGCCACCGCCCTCACGGCAGTCAATAGAAGTCAAGGTAACTTCCGACCTTGTTCTTCCATTGTTTACCGCTCGTCTTCACAACTAACTTGAGCGTCGGAGTACCAACGGCACCCACCATACCGGTGGGTAGTACTCCTCGCTCATTGTACATTTATTTTGTAGGATCGCTAGCGCCCCCAACCTATAAGTTCTCGATTATGGACCTCAGGTGAAAATCACCGTCTACAATCATACACCCATGTATATGCTACTCATTTTTAAGCTTTTATTTCTAAAATGTGAGCTAATATGAGCTAATTTAAACTCTTATTTCATGAGTTAGGTACATCTTTAATCACTTTAAAAAAAGTGACTAAATATAGAAATGTAATATAGCATTATATGGTTAAATTAAAAAGGACGAAACTATTTGTAATCTAAATAATATTTTAGATATTCTATACACTAATATATTATTATTTTTTTAAATATTTTTTATAAGTAAATTTGGAGATAATTTTACCACTAACATGTATTACAACTACGAGACAAATACTTTATAATTCCTTCACAAAAAACTTCGCATTCACCGTCAAATAAATCTGCTTTCATGTTGGTAGGTGTTATCTAGTTAAGTTGGTAAAATCTCTTATCTTGAAATAAGAGATTTGATATTCGAACTCCACTCATAAGTGGAAAGAGAATTGGGTTGTCATTGGATTAAATTATAAAAAAAAAAAAATCTGCTTGATAAAAACCTTTTAATTTGAATTACCTCATTTGTAAATATTGTTATTGAGATGGTAGAAATAAAAATAAAAATAAAAAATTTAAAAATATGAGTTTTTTTATAAGTATACCAAATGATTGTTCAAAGTAATTAGGTTATGATTACTCATACAAATTCTCATGAATAATAAATCAAAATATATGTATTTTTGTAATAAATAAATTTATTAAAATTAGAGTATTCAGGGTAATTTTTAAAATGCAAATAACCCTACCTATCAAATTAAAAATTGCAAAGTCAAATTTACAGTGAAATATATTATTTAGAAAAGCTAATATTGTATCAATAAACAAATTCGTGTTCTCTAATCTAAAATTTTTAAAAAAATTAGCATAAAAACAAAATAATTGTTGTAAATATGTAATGTGGTTCCACTACTTTAATCTTTATATTTTATTAATTAGATAATTATTTTTTTTTTGTAACTTATCCCATATCAAATAAGATAATTATCCCACCATAACTCATCTCTATAAATACAAAAAAACTCTTGTAATTTTGATTCAATTGATAAATAAGAATAAAAATATGAAGCTTTCCAAGACCTCCTCTTTTTCTATTTCTATCTTATTTTATAACACGTTATCAATATGATTAACTTCTATTCAAGTTTTTTCATTAAAAAAAAAGTCTAGCATATCATAAAGTCAAATCTTGACCTGAAGCCAAGTCATGATGATGATCAGACATGATCAAATTCGGATGATGATGAATAAGGCCTGAAGCCTTTGACAATTTTGAATCATGATCGATCAAAGCCAATTTTTCATCAGATTATTAAGGCTATTTTTCTTGAAGCCACGTCACTAGCCATCGCCATCGCCATCACCTTTCAAATTCAATACATTGAAGCCTGTGTTTCAATAATTTGATGGCTTATTATTATTATTATTTTCTATGATTTTGTGAGTGAATTTTGGTGATATGATGCATAAATTGCATGGAAAATAAAAGAGGTTCTCTTCGGTATAAATAAATCAAAACCTAAAATTTTGAATTTCAATTATTAAAATTAAAACATGTAATTCTAATTCAGAACCTAAAGTTTTGAATTTCAATCTTACAATTAGAACTCGTAGTTCTAATTCATTATGTTATGGACCAAACCGAGTCTACATGTCGTGTGGACTAGAAGAAGGTCTATTGACTTGACTTGACTCCATTACGAGCCAATTGGGGAGTGTTCCCATCGATTGGACTTGACGAGGCCAGGAAGACATTCACTCGTTTGGTATCAAAGTGAGACCAAACCGAGTCTACATGTCATCTGGACCAGGGGAAGGTCCATTAACTTGACTTGACTCCATTACGAGCCAATTGGGGAGTGTTCATGTCGTCTAGACTTGATGATGCCAGGAAGATATTCACTCGTTTGGTATCAAAGAGGGACCAAACCGAGTCTACATGTCGTCTAGACTAGGGGAAGGTCCATTAACTTGACTTGACTCCATTACGAGCCAATTGGGGAGTGTTCCCGTCGACTGGACTTGATGAGGCCCAGAAGACGTTCACTCGTTTGGTATCAAAGAGGGACCAAACCGAGTCTACATGTCGCCTGGACTAGGGGAAGGTCCATTAACTTGACTTGACTCCATTACGAGCCAATTGGGGAGTGTTCCCGTCGACTGGACTTGATGAGGCCAGGAAGACATTCACTCGTTTTGTATCAAAGAGGGACCAAACCGAGTCTACATGTCGTCTGGACCAGGGGAAGGTCCATTAACTTGACTTGACTCCATTAAGAGCCAATTGAGGAGTGTTCCCGTCGACTGGACTTGATGAGGCCAAGAAGACATTCACTCGTTTGGAATCAAAGAGGGACCAAACCGAGTCTACATATCATCTGGACCAGGGAAAAGTCCATTAACTTGACTTGATTCCATTACGAGCCAATTGGGGAGTGTTCCCGTCGACTGGACTTGATGAGGCCAGGAAGACATTCACTCGTTTGGTATCAAAGAGGGACCAAACCGAGTCTATATGTCGCCTGGACCAGATGAAGGACATGTAATGAACTTGACTCTACAAGAGCCCATGGGGGATGTCCCCGGTCGACTGAACCAGATGATGGTTCATGATATAAGTCATACGACATGTGTAGTCCATATCTACAACTTGCCTCGCCATGAGTCCATGGGGGATGTCCCCGGTCGACTAAATCAGACGAAGGTTCAGGATAATCTCCATACTACTGGTCAAGGACCAGAGGAGTCTATAATTATCGACCGGACCAGATGAAGGCCAGGTCTTCAATTTGGCTCTACAAGAGCCAACAGGAATGTTCCTAGTCGACTGATCCAGATGAGGGTCTATGAAAGTCTTCATTCTACAGACCTGATGAAGGTCCAATAGTCTTTCCTTATCATACTACTAGACTTGATGATGGTCTAAGTAGGTCATCACTCATTCTCTCGATGAGGGTTCATGAGACCACAGACATATGAACCTAATAAAGGTCCATAATTATCCTCATTCCACTGAACTTGGTGAAGGTATATGAGAGTCTACACTCCACATGACTGGATAGAGGTATGCGTAAGTCTACAGTCGATTGGACCCAAGAAAGTCTCCAATGCCCATACGACCGTAGGGTCGATTGGGAAGATGAAACCAATCATCTCAGGAACTAAAGACAAAAAGGTGCCAAAGGGGCCCAAACTATAGCACCTACAAAAAATAAAATAATATTGGAATTTTTCAAGTACACGTGTGATCAACTGATGAAGGCATCACTAACTTGATTTCGACTGTCAGATTAATCAAGACTGGTCCTGGAGGCTAGTCTATAGAGGGAGTTTTAATGTGCACTGTAGTAGCTGTTCCCACTAAGCTTTCCAGCTGGTTTCGCAACCAGAACTCGGGGTTTGGTGCGGTATCGCCCTAACAAATAAAATATACAGCTGTATCCCTGTCACTCTCACTATATTACGCCAGTAATATGTGTGAAGGCCACTTGAATCTGTGAAACCGAGCCAAATCTGAAGGAGAAAGAGATTGACAGACGACCAAGGTAGAGATCGACCGAATATTAGTGTATAGTTCCCAAGATGGATGAGGAAGACAATTGATTTTAACTAGAAGATCCAGCTATCAATTATAAAAAAACACAGAATGACATTCCTAACAAGATGACGGGAAATGAAGATACATCATGTTAGGTAGTTTGTGAAGCCCTTGAACTGAAGGTGTCGAGTGATTTGTACTGAAGGTTCATGAGTCAAGTCTATACTCGATATAATGATGATTAAAAATGTCTTATGTCGTATGAACTGAAGGTCTGCATGTAATCAGACCATAGAATCATTGGTCAAAGGTGGGTTCAGGACTATAACGTCATTATATGTAGACCACAACACACAAACTATGGCCTCCTCTGGTCCTTTAACCATGGGAAATGTTCTAAAAGAATGGCATCAATGTCGACTGAAGGAGTTTACACATGAAAGGTTGGTACGTCCACAAATTCTATACTTACTACACATGTCGTAGTTATGAGCCACTGAATTGGTGAAACCGAGCCAAATCTGAAGGAGAAAGAGATTGAGAGGATAGATAAAAGACGGGGAAGTAAAAGAGAATGAGGAGAGGAATGAACCTTTCATATATATACTATCTTAGCGGGCCCCCACACGACTATTTGTGACAGCTATGCTTAGAGCTCATGTCGAGGGGACCACTTTGGGCAGTTGGCGCGTTGAAGTCATTCCTCTTTTAGATGTAACATGGTAGCACTAGGAGTTATTTTTCATCATTGGGGCAATTGGCCTCTCATGTCAAGTGGACCACTTTGGGCAGTTGGCGCCACATCGCCTAAGAAGCTAGACGCAGGGGTTCCCAAGTTTTACTACGCAGTAATCCCACATCGGCTGTTGTGGACGCTGAGACACGTGAAGCAGCAAAGGAAGGGAAACGTGGCTGGGAAGCAAAACCAGAAAACCAGAAACAAAACTGCCAGACACATGAGAACCCAGTAGAGAAGATAATCAATTTACTAAAAAGTGGGCTTTCGCCCTTTTATGTTATTAGCCTTTTTGCCTTTCCCACTCATGTGTGTGTAGCCGTAAGAACTATCATTAAGGGTGTCTAAAGAGTCTTTTGAAAATTCTGAGTCCAAGTCTAGAGTTAGAAGTTCGAATTTGTTGAAATTGTCCCAAGAACCCACTGTGTTGAGGCTACAAAACTCAGGCCCCAATAATTTTCAATATCAGAAAATTTGGATATGACAAGAGCCAAGTGGTCAGTGTAGTTATCTTCCCAAGGAGTTGAGGAGCATTCATGGACGTTGGTTTTTGGCTACTGACTAGAGGGAGAGCTAGTTTCTGTAGAAGGCTCATTACTAGGTAGTAGTAAGAGAGTTTTTGAACTTGAGGATTTGGGGATAGAGGCTTCTAAGTTTCGCGCACACTGCTCAATGGGGGGAAATTTGAAAATTTCACCTCGTCCCAGGTTGAATTGACGTTAGCCGAGAGGTTTCCATCCGTACCATTTTGCTGGTGAACAATGAGAGCCAATTTTCCATTTATAGAAGGCTCTATGTTGTTGGGTAGTGTCGTGTCACATCCATCAGGTTTGCAAGTTGCCTTGGTAGTTGTGGTAGCTGAATCATCACACTGAACCAAGCAGACAGAAGGGTTTAAGCAAGCTAACAACAAATCCTTTCCAACATAGGCTTTGGCTTCTCTTTATCTCAACTTTTGGTTGCTTTTGAGGTCCATTCGTCGAATGGTTGCGTCCATGTGAAGCTTTGATGGATAATATCTTTAGTGGTGGACCGCTTGTAATTCTATTGACTACATATTTTTGCTCTCTGTTTCAGTGGGCCTATCTCTTTCACGCATCATTCTTGCCCAGCTTGTAGTCTCGCTCATGGTGGGCTGGTTCTCTCGTAGTCCGTGCATGGCATGCGCTTTAACGTAGCAAAGAGCTTTCTCTATCATTAGCGTGTAGACTGTATACTTCTAGAGTGCAAGCAAAATATGGAAGCGTCTGACTTTTTTTCTGGTACTACCCAGACACCGCTTAGCAGTACACAAACATCTATTGATCTATTTACAAGTTTAGCCCATGACTTGTTTGTCTCAGTAACCACCTTTAAAGCGTAATCCTTGTTTGTAGCCTTTGTTGTCAAGACTAAACTAGTTGGCAGGCTTTCCATATGGGATCTTGTAGTCTCTGAACCAGTCTCTGATCGCCGTGAGAGTTCATTCATCAATCATGGCCAAGGAGCCTAAGGGCTTGACCTTAGGAATTTCACTAATCTTCCTCTGTGTTTCACCAATCTCAGCAACATCAATTGAATCATTCAGATAAGGCTCTGGTCGGATTGCTGGAGGATATGAAGGTGATGCGCTCTTCGACACGATCAACGTCCGAGAACTCCTCTCAATGCACGACCTTACGGTCCATACAACACCACTCATCGCATGGATGGATATGCCTTCTAATCTCGCGCCTCGAGTCTCCCTCCAAATTAAATCCAAAGTCCAATCTCACATCACATCCCACCACCATGACTTCGCTTCTCTTTTCACTATTTCACGAACGGATGGAATCTCAACTGACTTGCCGGATATTTTGGGACTGATTTCTTACCGTCCTATTGACAAGGAAGTTAATGAGATAATTGACGAGGTGAGTGGGGAGATGAAAGAGGCGAGGGTGAAAAAGGAAATTTCAGAGTTGGTGAGGGCAATTATGGAAATGAGTGAGAGGTTGAAATGAGTGAGGGAGGGAGTGAGAGATGGACGGCTAAGATTTGCTGCTGAGGAACTGAAAGAGTTGATTTAAAAAATTAATTATGGCTAAACACTTTAATTAATTAAATTGTGAAATTTATAATTTTAGAATTTAATTAATTGGGCTTAATTTGGAATTGGGCTAAAATTGTTGTATTTGGGCCTAATGGGCTTGGTTGGGCCAAGTTGGTTTATGACAATTGGATTGGATCTAAATTGGGCCTAAACCATTCCATTAAGTCCAAATATAATATATGGGCCTTTAAATATTTAATTGGGTCTAATGGGCCAAAATTGATTTCTTGGCAAATATGGTGATTCCTTAATTGGGCCTTGGTATTTGGGTTTGACCTATATTGACCAAAGCCCATGCCTTAAGAAATTAATTGAAAGCCCATTGGACTTTAATTAAATTGACATTGGATGTTAATTGGGCTTTGAGACCTATTAAGATTAGATTTAGAATCTAAGTCGCAAAGGCGCATTAAAAGTGTAATTATTTAATTTGGTATTAAATATAGAATTAGTATTGAATGCAAATTAAATTGGATTTAAAATTGTAGTTCGATATAATTCAAGAATTCGTACTTTGAGTACTTATTCTTAAACGAGTTGGACTTGCGCAAATCAAATCGTTGTTTGAACATTGGATGATCACTTTATTCAAAGATTAATCAATTGGATTAGATTGATTGAATAACATGCTTTGTGTGAATACATGGATGTGTTGAATGAATAATGCATATCGGATGGATATTAGATGGGTGAGGGTAATTTTGGAAATTGTTGTAATAAATTTAGAATTTATTAAATTGGACCTGTGTGTCCAGCCTTATCTCTCGATTCTTTGTAATTCTCTTCTCACATAATTCCCCTCAATGTTAATGAGGTTTCTTTAATTGTATTATGTAATTGGGTAGAAGTTAGAATAGTGCTAGCCGGGGAGAGGAAATTGAGTGATTTGTTCTAGGAATAATTTGTGAGATATCCATCCGCATATCATTATTAATTTATTTACCGCGCCTTATTATGCTTTTAGAATGCATGTTTAAGGGTGTATGATGAGACCTAATCAAAGATAATTAATTGGTTGCCAATTACGCGAAAAACCTCAACAAATATTAAGCGTTTTCCTTCCATTGAATGATTCATTCTCAAGATCCAAGATTGGCACTGGTTTGTTGGCCAAAGTCAAGACATTTGTCCATCGCGGATGTGTTTGAATCATGAAGGCTTTGTTCCATATCGTATGTCTTGTCCAAGTTGTGATTTGTTGGCCAAAGTCAAGATCACTTCTTGTCCATCGACATCGATTACGAAGCTTTCCAAAGTCAATGAGTCATGCTTAATTGGAATCATTAAGTTTGTTGTGCCAAAGCCAAGGCTTAGTTGATTCAGAGGAAAAAGGTTAGGAAAAATTTATTGGATATATGGCATATATATTGTATATAAGTTTCGGACTTGGAGGTCCACCTACCGGATCTAGGAATTGGATGAGATCCAATTGATCTTAGAGATCTACCTAGTTAAATATCATACAGCTTGTGGCCAAAGTCAAGGTTGTGTGTTATTTAACGGGATCCTAGCCCACTAGGAAACTAGGTTTCCCGAGTACTCAACAGAGGGTTAGAGGCTCGCCGAAAAATAGTGGGAGGCCAGTATTGAATTGCAATTTCGTTCAAATACTGGCTTTACGCGCTTTCAATTTATTTCGTCAATATATTTATTAGTTGGACTAATATTTTATTATTTTTCTTGTAATAGTTGGACTGTACCCAACATCGTTAATTGAATAGTTTGACCATTGCAATTAAGATGACAGGAAAGAGTGAGCATTAGAGATATTATCATGGGCGACAATGTCTTTAATGGCGTGAACTTTCAAGACTGGGATATGAATCTCAAGATTGTCCTGGGATCCGAGAAGTTGCTCTACACTATAGAGAGACATCTTGGGCCTAAGCCTAGATCTGATCAGATAGTTGAGCTAGAGCTTTGAAGAATCATAGCGATGACAACTTCATTGTTCAATCTATAATGCTTGCTGCTATGACTCAACAATTCCGTCGTCAGAACAAGGGATTTGATCCCTTTAATATGATGGCGAAGTTGCATGATCTTCATTGATCAAATCTTAGATCGCAGAGATATGAGTTGTAGAAGAAGCTCTTTCGCGCTCGCATGTCAGAGGGTACATATTTCGAGCACCATGTGTCACAGATAATTGCTGACATTGAACAGTTGGGACAGCTAGGCATAGTCTTTGAGGCTGAGACTTCTATAGATTTGATCTTACAGTCTCTCCCCGATAGCTGGAGTGGGTTCATCATGAACTAAAATATGATGACCCAAGACCAAACTCTTGGAGAGTTGATGTCAACCTGCGTAAAGCAGAAAAAGAGCTTCTAAACGGCAAGAAGCGTGAGGCGTACTTCGCTTCAACAACTCAGACTCCGAGGGCTTGGCCTAAGGCGATTGGTGGTGTAAAGATGAAGAAGAAGAAGAAGGGCAAGGCCAAATTGTCAAAACCTTCTGGGAATGGTAAGGACAATCCCAAGATGTATGTCTGCAGTGCGGGAAGCGGGGTCACTGGAAGCGTGACTGCCGCGAGTACAAGGTACACATGAAGGAAATCAAAGCGGGTAAGACACTGGCTTCAGATATGTTTGTTATAGAAATAAACATGTCTACTACCAGTTTTAAAAATTGGATTTTTGATTCTGGTTGTGGTACTCACATATGTACTGATGTGCAGGATCTGCAGATTAGCAGGAGATTGGCCTCAGGAGAGATTGACCTCCGCGTTGGAAATGGGACACGAGTCGCCGTTTTGGTCGTTGGCACTTATGTTTTGGAAGTGCCCTCGGGGCATGTACTTAAACTTACAGACTGTTATTATGTACCTAGTTTGACTATGAATATTATTTATGTATCTATGTTAGCCCAATGTGGGTATACTTTTGTATTTAGAAACACTGTGTGTTTTATATATAAAAATGATATGGAGATTTGCACTGCTGATGTTAATAATGGTCTTTATATTTTGAATATAAATCAATCTCAAACATATAATGTAACAAACAAAAGGCTTAAACTAAGTAACAAAGATGAAACTTATATGTGGCATTGTCGTCTGGGACACATTAACAAGACTCGCATATCCACACTTTCGAAGAGTGGGTACTTGGACAGATTTGATCCAAATTCATATGACGTCTGCGAATCTTGTTTATTAGGTTAAATGCCCAAATCACCTTTTAGTGGTACATGTGCACGTGCCACCGAACTGTTAGCCCTCGTTCATAGTGACATATGTGGGCCCATGTCTAGCCAGGCTAGAGGTGGATATGAATACTTCGTAACCTTTACGGATGATGCATCACGTTATGGTTATGTGTATCTTATGAGGCACAAGTCGGAAACCTTTGAGAAATTCAAAGAGTTTCGACACGAAGTAGAAAAACAGACCAGAAAAAGTATTAAGACATTATGGTCGGACCGTGGTGGCGAATACTTAAGCAATGCGTTTCTTGATTACTTGAAAGAATATGGTATTCTTTCACAGTGGACTCCTCCCGGAACACCGTAATTAAACGGTGTGTCCGAATAGAGAAACCGAACTTTGTTGGACATGGTAAGGTCGATGATGAGTCGCACAGAGCTACCTATTTCCTTCTGGGGATATGCATTGAATAGTGCAATACTTATTTTGAATAAGGTTCCGTCAAAGTCTATTCAACAGACACCATATGAAATATGGACAGAAAAGAAACCAGGTTTCTCATTCCTGAAGATTTGGGGATGCTAGGCATAAGACAAACATTTGGAAGGTACCAAACTTGAACCCAAATCGGATAAATGCCTATTTGTAGGATATCATAGGGAAACCAAATGATATTACTTCTATCACCCATAAGAGAACAAAATATTTGTTGCTCTACATGCAGTTTTCCTTGAGAAGGAATTCCTAAATGCAGTGGTAAGTGGGAGGAAAGTAGAACTCGATGAAAATCAGAATGATACTGTTCCTGGCACAAAATCCATAACGGAACATGAACAGTCCATCAGGGATGAGACTGTACCACAATCTTCGAATACACAAGAACTGCGTAGGTCAGAGAAAGTGAGAAAACAACCTGAGAGGTATTGGTTTCTGATCTCACCTCATGTGGATATTAATCTTATTGAGGAAGACGAGTCGGCTACGTATGAGGAAGCGATATAAGGTATCGACTCCGAATTATGGCAAGATTCCATGATGTCCTTGTTGGTTTCTAATATAGTCCCAAGATCATATTTAAGCAATGAAAAGAATGAATACTCAAAGAAGTGAGGCGGAATCACACTTACATTGAATGGATTTTGAAGAAGATGAACACCAAAATCTCTTTGTTGAATTCAGCCAAGGTGATCATTTGTAGAAGATGAATGAGCCCCAAGCTTTTGAAAGGATTCCAAACTCCAAGGTTGGTTTCCCTATCACCTTTTATGATATTTTGATGTGTGCGAGCAAGTGTAGAAAGAAAACAATTTTCTCTGTTCTTGGAGGATGCTCACGGCAATGAGCAAATGGAGAGAGAGATAGTGTTTTGATTTTGTTTTCTAAAACAAGTTATGCCAAAAATGTTACCAAAGTTTGGTATATGGCTTTCAAAAAGTCAAAACTCAAATTTGGAGCCAAAATGGCATTAAAGGCTCTCAACAACCAACATCATGAATAGTGACTAGTTGTCACTCACCAAAAAGGTGAAAGGACATCCATCACTAAAGTGACATGTGATGTGATGAGTGATGTGACGAGTGATGTGACTTGTGGCCGCACTTGATTCAAAATCGGAGTGGCCTCGCAAACACATCTCGGGCTCGGTTCGTTAATTCCGAATTAATGATTTTCCGTTGCGACGTAATTAAATCAAATTTACTATTCACATCACTCGCGAATTAATTCTAAATTAATTCGTTTGCCCGAATTAAAATCCAATTTTAATTCCGCGTCGAAATCTAATTTTGTTTAATATATCGAATATATTATTTTATCGATTAATTCCGAATTAATCGTTCTCTCTCTTCAAATGGTATTTTATCCCAGATAAAATATCTCCGTAATTAATCCAAGATTAATTATGTTCGAATCATACGTCATCGGTGAATCTTCGGGAAGTGACCCAAGAGATCCTTGGATATGTTGGCAGTAAATCCAGTCGTCGGGCTATCCGAACACGTACGTACCTTGTACTACGTTTTTACCGATTTACGAGACATGGTTGGCTTCTAGCAAAACACCGTGTCTACCCAATTCTCCAGAAATATTCTTAATGGAATATATAATCTATATCAGGCGTAGTATACATAGTATTGCGTATTGCGATCCAGTATCGATGGTCACATGCAAGGCCTGGGGCTGGAATAGTGTCTGCCCCGTACGAAGCATATATCAGATATCAAGCAAGTAGTCTATTTAATCGGATAATCATGACCAAGTCTCATTATCCCGATGGTTGCAACCATTTAGAGTACCAGTTCTGTATCCCTGCGTGATCATCATCTCCATATGACTGAAGTGATACTTCCATCTTGACATCACACCCAATACACTATGATTCTCAATAAACTCAGAAGAGGTGTACACAGATCCTGTTAAAGTCCTGGACGACCAAAACCAAAGCGTATTGATTGTCGCAAGTACTAGCGATGTAAGTCTCAGGTTAAAACCAAATACACCTACCCTGATGCGGATTCCCATAGACACATAGTCATACTACCAATGGGATTCCGCAAGGTCTCTCCAGAGCGAAGCTGTTTCCGTACCATCGGTAAACACAACCTCATATCACACTTACATAAATATCCAATACTTAAATATATGAGAACTATGCCGTTACGCTTCCATAACACGCACAAGTGCAATACTAGTCTATTCCGCATTATCGATGTCCAGTCTCGATAATACTACGACTAGGGATATTTAATGATTAAACCTTTATGGATTGATACTGTCTCATATCTTATAATTCGGAATGAATCATATGGACTTTTATCATTTATATATATACGTAATCAAATTACAAAATGATAAAATGCAATTTCATTGCTACATAATTAATTTGTACAAAAACCACAATGTCTTTTACAAATAGTGACGCTATGGGTCATAATTGTCTAACAGTCCGAAATGGATTCCATGTACACCAACCAAGTTTGGACACTGGTTGATGCACCAAAAGACATAAAGCCTATTGGTTGCAAATGGGTCTTCAAGAAGAAGACCGACATGGTTGGCAAAGTACAAACGTACAAGCTAGGCTTGTAGCGAAATGGTATCGTCAATGACATGGTGTCGATTACGATAAACTTTTTCACCCGTTACCATGATTATATCCATTCGTATTATGCTTGCTATAGCTACATATTTCGATTACGAGATATGGCAGATGGACGTCAAAACCGTTTTCCTTAACGGAAACCTTTTGGAGGATGTTTATATGCAACAATTGACAGTTTTGTCTTACCAAAATATGTGAACAAGGTTTGCAAGTTAAATCGATCCATTTATGGATTAAAGCAAGCATCGCATTCTTTGAACCAACGTTTTGATGAGATCATAAAAGAATATGATTTCGTTCAAAACGAGAATGATCCTTGTGTATATAAAAAGGTTAGTGGGAGCGCACTGACATTCATTGTCCTTTACGTTGACGATGTATTGCTTATTGGCAATGACATTCCCATGCTACAATCGGTGAAAGCTTGGCTTTCATTTAAATTTTCCATGAAGGATCTGGGAGAAGCAGCCTTTATTCTAGGAATAAAGATCTACCTGGATAGATCTAGAAAGCTGCTTGGACTTTCCCAGAGTACATATGTTGATAAAGTGTTGAAGAGATTCAACAGGGATCAGTCCAAGATGGGACTGTTGCCAGTGTCACATGACATCACTCTATCTAAGGACATGTGTCTTAAAACTCAAGATGAGAGAGAAAACATGAGTCAGATCCTGTTCGCCTCGGCAGTCGGATCGATCATGTATGCCATGATATATATGCGACCTGATGTCTCGTATGATTTGAGCATGTGTAGTCTCTATCAGGCCGATCCAGGTTAAGGTCACTAGATAGCGGTTAATAATATCCTTAAGTATCTTAGTCGAACTAAGGATGCTTTCTTAATCTATGGAGATGGAGAACTTGAGGTAACTGGGTATACCGATGCAAGTTTCCAAATCGATAAAGTCGACTACAAGTCACAATCCGGGTACATATTTTTTTTGAACAATGGAGCAGTAAGCTGGAAATCTTCCAAGCAAGAGACTGTTGCCGATTCAACAACAGAAGCGGAATACATTGCTGCAGCTGAAGCAGTAAAAGAGGCAGTTTGGATCCGTAAATTCCTAATTGGATTAGGAGTAGTTCCGTTAGTAGCTGAGCCCGTTCCATTGTATTGTGACAATAACGGGGCTATAGCGTAGGCTAAGGAACCGCGGTCTCATCAACGATCCAAGCATATTCTTCGACGTTTCCATCTGATTCGTGAGATCATACATCGTGGCGATGTGAAGATCAAGAAGGTCGCATCAGAGGACAACATTGCAGATCCGCTGACGAAAGTTATTCCTCAGCAAAAGTTTGAGCGACTTGTACATAGTTCAGATGTTAGATGCTTGAGTGACTGGCTATAGGCCAAGTGGGAGATTGTTGGACAATTATGACCCATAGCGTCACTACTTGTAAAAGACATTGTGGTTTTTGTACAAATTAACTATGTGACAATGGAAATTGCATTTATCATTTTTAATTAGATTCTTGGATATATATAAATGATAAAAGTCATTGCAGATCCACTTCAGATGACAACATTGCAGATCCGCTCACGAAAGCTATCTCTCAGAAAAAGTTTGAGCGACATGTACATAGTTCAAGTGTTAGATACTTAAGTGATTGACTATGAGCCAAGTGGGAGATTGTTGGACAATTATGACCCATAACATCACTATTTGTAAAAGACATTGCAGTTTTTGTACAAATTAACTATGTGACAAAGGAAATTACTATTTTATCATTTTGTAATTAGATTACTTGGATATATATAAATGATAAAAGTCATTATGATTAGTTTCAGATTAATAAGATATGAGACAATATTAATCCACGAACGGTTTAATCATTAAATATCTATAGTCATAGTATTATCGAGACTGGACATCGATAATGCAGAATAGACTAGTATTACACTTGTGCGCGTTATGGAAGCTTAACGTCATAGTTCTCATATATTTAAGTATTGGATACTTATGCAATGTGATATGAGGTTCTGTTAGTCGTTGGACCGGGAACAGCTTCGCTCTGGATAGACCTCTCAGAATCTCATTGGTAGTATGACTATGTGTCTATGGGAATCTGAATCAGGGTATGTGTATTTGGTCTTAACCTGAGACTTGCATCGCTAGTACTTGCGACAATCAATACACTTTGGTTTTGGTCGTCCGAGACTTTAACAGGTTCTGTATACGCCTCTTCTGGGTTTATTGAGAATCGTAGTGTATTGGGTGTGATGTCAAGACGGAAGTATCACTTCAGTCATATGAAGATGATGATCACGTAGGGATACAGAATTGGTACTCTAATGTGTTGCAACCATCAGGATAATATGACAAGGTCATGATTATCCGATTAAAGAGACTAGTTGCTTGTGATCCGATATATGCTTCGTACGCGGCAGACACTAATCCAGCCTCAGGCCTTGCATGTGACATTAGATACTGGATCGCAATACGCAATACTACGTATACTACGCCTGACATAGATTATATATTCGTTTAAGAATATTTCTGGAGAATTGGGTAGGCACAGTGCTTTGCTAGAAGCCAACCATGTCTAGTAAATTCGTAAGAACGTAGTACGAGGTACTCACATGTTCGGATAGTCCGACGACCAGATTTACTGCCAACATATCCAGGGATCTCATGGGTCGCTTCCCGAAGATTCACCGATGACGTTTGATTCGAACGTAATTAATTTAGGATTAATTACGGAGAGATTTTATCTGGGATAAAATACTATAAGAGAGAGAGAACGATTAATTTGGAATTAATCGATAAAATAATATATTTGATATATTTAATGAAATTAGATTTCATAATGGAATTAAAATTCGATTTTAATTCGGGCGAACAAATTAATTTAGAATTAATTCCCGAGCGACAAATTAATTTAGAAATAATTGCTAGGCATAATTATTTAATGAAATTTGATTTAATTACGTTGCAACGGAAAATTCGTTAATTCGGAATTAACGAACCCGAGCCCGGAATGTGTTTGCGGGCCCACTCGGATTTTGAATTAAGTGGGGCCCACAAATCACATCACAAGTCACATCACCTAGTCATTTAATCAACTTTTTGTTGATGGGTTTTGGTGGGTTGTTGGTGACTTGTCCAACACACCAAGTTGGTGAGATGATAGACATATACCAAATATTGATTTTGGTATATCATTAATTTGATTTTGAAAATCAAATACTAGTTAACAAAATTCACCTCTTTTCTTCTCTCTTTACACGCCATTCTCCCTCTCCAAAAAGCTCTCATTGCCGTGAGCTTCACAAGGAAAAATAGAAAGTTTGTTGCAAATTTTCAAGAGCTAGCACTCACAAGGAATCATCTAAGGTGATAGGGA
>SKCR01000896.1:0-28651 GCA_019454045.1 Zanthoxylum bungeanum
TTATGAGGTTCCATAGTGGCTTAGGGATTGGTGAATGAAGATAGGGGCACTTTGGGAATTGGAAAATGAATTAGAAAATAAATAAATAAAAATTCTTCGTTTTTATTTTTTTATTTTTTTTGAATTCCAATTCGGCCCAAACTCTTATTAGACTTTTATAATCTCATTAAACCACTATATTAAGATCCAATAGCTAAGATTTAATTTGCATTTATCCCACATCGGATTCTTAATTAATTTTGTTGTCTTTGGAGCACCTATATAAACCCAAAGAATTCTTTACAAATTTTTACACCAAAACCTTTCATATCTTGGGTTTATATAAGTGAGCAACTCTAAATTTTAAGAGTAAGCCACTGATTTTGAGGATCCTTAAGTCTAATTGACTATAGGAATCTCATGTTAAAAGTTTTGAGGTATTTGTCTAGGCTGGACCAAGGGCAAAATACCCGTGCACTCAAGGCATAGTCTTGCCGTTGCGTTTTGGCTTTGGTGTGTGCACCTTTGGAGGCCACACACTTGGCTGGCTCTTTGGAACGTGGAAGAGCTTGCTGAGTTCGAGAAAAGCTTGTAGATTGGAGGGAGGACTGGAGGAGTCTTCGGTTCAAGTAAGTCTTTTTCTTTCTTTATTTTTAATTAGAGTTTTTATGATAGTTAGCATGTTTAAGTTTATGTTCTTTGCATGTTTTATGAGTTTTTTATGCTTAGAATATATAGTAACATGCCTAGGCTTGTAGAATAATCAAAACAAATGGGTCTTGGGAAATGGATAGCGGCATCATAATTTGAATTTTCCACTGTGCACTCACGACCGCTTCCCAACAAACCCTTTAATAGATTTCATTACAGGATATAGATATACCTGTCGGGCGGGGGTAGCCATAATTGGAACTTAATTTTAATAAATCCAGGTAATTTGGTTGACATAGATATATGGGTCAATTGGGTTATACTGGGTATTTGCATCTGACCATCGACATAGGCTTTTGCATAATTTCGTGTTCCAGGTTAGTAAACCGATATATTACACAAACATGATATAACCACTTCATCTTTAAAAAGTTATTGGAAAAAATCACAACCTTGGATAGTTTTATAAATTTGAATTTTCCTCAACCTACTTTCACGTAATTTTATTTACTTGTTTTTAAGTTTAATGTTATCACCAAGTCAATCAATCGATCTGTTAGATACTAGTAATCATTTGGCCTCATAAAAATTAATAGCTTAGGTTTTAAGTCCTCATGGGATCGATAATTTTTATACTACTTGAACGATACGTGTGTTTACGTTATACGCGTGTGATTATGCACCGGTCAAGTTTTTGGCGCCGTTGTCGGGGACTTATTTATCTTTCACTATTAGTTTTGAGGTTAGATACCTTTACTTGTATCTAATTTTTTATTTGCTGATTATTTCTATTTTCTTGTGTTTCAGGTTCTCAAAAACTACATGAGATGAACCATCAGACAGTTGAGAAGAGAAAGGCGAGAAGGCCAAGAAGCTTTAGTCAACATGGAACCTGAACCATTGGAAGTTGCACCACCAATACCCATTCGAGACATAACCATTCCGGTGGTCGACGACTTCATTTCCTGTATTGTACTCCCTCCCTTACCAGTAAATACATGTGACATCAAAGCATGCATTCAGATGATTCAGAAATCAGTTCAGTATGGGGGGAATGTAACTGAAGACCCTAATGCTGACAACAACAACTTCCTGGAAGTTTGTGGCACTTTCAATTACAACTGAGGAGCTGAAGAAGCAATGAGACTGCAGATTTTCCCATATTCTTTGAAAGACAGAGCTAAAGCCTGGATACATTCACTACCAACAGGTTCCATAACAACTTGGAACACTCTAGCCCCCAAATTCCTTGCAAAGTATTTTCCACCAGCCAGAGCAGCAAGACTGAGGAATGAAATCACATCCTTTTGTACAACAAGACTCGGAAACTCTCTACGAAGCTTGGGAAAGGTACAAAGATTTGCTCCGGAAATGTCCTCACCATGAGATTCCAAAATGGCTTCAAGTCCAAACTTTATATAACGGACTTTCTGGACTGATGAGAACCATAATTGATGCTGTTGTTGGAGGAGCTTTGATGGAAAATGGAGAAGATCAAGCATGGGACTTAATCGAAGAAATGGATAACAATAATTCCTTGTGGCCAATAGAAAGAAGCATGATTCAAAGAATTGCTGGAATTTATGAAGTTGGAGCCAACTCATCAGTCAATGCCAAGCTAGATCAGATATGCAAATTCATGGAGACTCTCGGTATGCAAGCCAATATTGGAGCCACAAGTTCACAATATGGAGGAGCATTAGAACCAAACCAACAAGAATAGATGGTGAATTATGTCAACAATTTCAACAGACAGGGGAACAATCCATATTCCAACACCTACAACCCAGGGTGGAGGAATCATCCCAATTCCTCATGGAGCAACAATTCAAGGCAAAAGAACTATTCACCACCCGGATTCCAATAGCAATAGAACAAAGGCTAGGAACAAGCAAATGAACCATGAATAGCGGAAGTTCTGACTCAGTTAAAAAAATATGATGCTATGTTTCAGAGCCAATCTGCCTTTATTAAAGCACTGGAGAATCAAATTGTACAACTGGCCAATGCTTAGAGTTACAGACTGTTGGGTTTCTATTGAGTCCCAATGATCAAATCAAGCAATGAAACACATGTGAATACTCAACAAAGAATTACGGAATCATACTTACATTGATCAGTTATGCGATGCGAGGAATAAAACTTCAAGCTTTCCTCCAAGGTGGCTCACGGCAGTGGGCAGTTTGTACTCCTCCAAGAATTTGGTCATGGTCCTTCATTGATGAATCTCCAAGCTCCAAGCTTTCTATGGTGATTCTATGCTAATGAAAAAGATTCCCTATCACCTTAGGATGACTCTTTATGTGCTAGCAATGGCAAGATTTTCCACAAATCTTCCATCTTCCTTCTCATGGCTCTCAGTTTTGGAGAACAAAAATAGAGAAATTGGCCCTAGGCCGTGAGATGCAAGAGAGAAGAGCGAGAGAGAGTGATGTCTTATTTTGGTTTCAAAAACCTAAAAAAAAATATACCAAAATTAGTCAAAAGCGTTTCCAAAAAGCTAAACAATTTTGGAGGCAAAAATGCATTAAATGCATTCAACAACCCACATCAACTCTTCACATCAAAAGTGACTAGACATCAGTTCACTCAAAGTGATGTGACTTCCTTCACTTGATTGACTAGTGATTTGACGTTTGATGTGACTTGTGGGCCATACTTAAATTCGCAATGCGAGTGCGCCCGCAAACACTCCCGGGCTCGGGTTCGCTAATTCCAAATTAACGAATTTTCCGTTGCGACGTAATTAAATAATTATGCCTAGCAAAATCACTATTCACGTCCCTACCGAATTAATTCTAAATTAACTCATTCGCCCGAATTAAAATCTAATTTCAATTCCGCGTCGAAATCCAATTTCGTATAATATATCGAATATATTATTTTATCAATTAATTCCAAATTAATTGTTCTCTCTCTTTAATTAATATTTTATCCTAGAAAAAATATCTCTGTAATTAACCCCAGATTAATTTTCTCCCTCTTATCAAATTAATCCCAGATTAATAAAGTGCGAGTCATACGTCATCGGTGAATCTTCGGGAAGTGACCCATGAGATCCCCGGATATGTTGGCAGTAAATACGGTCGTAGGACTATCCAAATACGTACGTACCTAGTACTACATTTTTACCGATTTACAAGACATGGTTGGCTTCTAGCAAAGCATCATGCCTACCCAATTCTCTAGAAATATTCTTACTGGAATATATGATCTATATTAGGCGTAGTATACGTAGTATTGCGTATTTCGATCCAGTATCGGATGTCACGTGCAAGGCCTGGGGCTGGCAATGTGTCTGCCCCGTAAAAAGCACATATCGGATCTCTGGTAACTAGTCTCTGTAATCGGATAAACATGACCTAGTCATAATATCCCGATAGTTGCAGCATATAAGAGAACCAGTTTCGTATCCCACGTGATCATCATCTCCACTATGACTAGAGTGATACTTACATCTCGACATCACACACAATACACTACGATTCTCAATATACCCAGAAGTGGTGTACACAGAACCTGTTAAAGCCCTGGACGACCAAAACCAAAGTACATTGATTGTCGCAAGTATTAGCGGTGCAAGTCTCAGGTTAAGACCAAATACACCTACCCTGATTCGGACTTCCATAGACACATAGTCATACTACCAATGGAATTCCGAGGGTTCTATCCAGAGCGAAGCTGTTTCCGTATCATCGGTAAACACAACCTCCTATTACACTTGCATGAGTATCTTATAACCAAATATATGAGAACTATATGATGTTATACTCCCATAACACGCACAAGTGAAATACTAGTCTATTCCGCATTATCGATATCCAATCTCGATAATAATACGACTAGGGATATTTAATGATTAAAACTTCATGGATTGATACTGTCTCATAACTTATCAATCCGGAACTAATCATATGGACCTTCTATTATTTATACATCTTGGTGATCTATTCACAAAAGATAAAAGAGCAATTTCCTTTGTCACATAGTTAATTTTTACAACAACACCATGATCTGTACAAATAGTGATGCTATGGGTCATAACTGTCCAACAATCTCCCACTTGGCACATAGCCAATCACTCAAGTGCCCTACACCTGAACTATATACGGTTCGTTCAAACTTCTGCTGAGGAAAGGCTTTCGTCAGTGGATTTGCATGACTACTATCAGATGCGATTTATTCGATCGTCACATCGCCACGATGTATAATCCGAACGAATCAGATGAATATTTGAAGTATTTATCTAGATCATTGATGAGACCATTAATTCTTTAGCCTATGTTGTAGCCTAGCTCAGCTGCTAACAGAACTATATCTAATCTAATTAGATTATTATCAATCCAGAAGGCTTCTATTGCTGCCTCAGCTGCAGCAATAATCCCCTTGTGTTGTTTATACGGTAACAATATCTTGCTTGGAAGATTTCCAGCTCACTGTTCTGTTATTCAAACTGTATAGTACCGTTCTTACGACTTATAGTCGTTCTAATCGGTTTGGAAACTTGCAGCAGTGATCCCAGTCACTTCAAGTTCTCATTCTCCATAGTTTAAGACAGCATCCTTAGTTCATCTAAGATACTAAAGGATGTTCTTCACATCAATCCAATGACTATCACTTGGATTGGCCCGATTCTGACTCCATATACTCAAAGCGTATGAGACACGAGGTCGCGTACATTTATTTCAACGTACGAGTTCTCGGAGAGTATTAAAAACTTTAAATATATCCCATTAGATCCTTATTCCTCTAATAAAGGTTGTTTCTCCCAAGAATTCTACGGAGAATTTTTCATGAAAGCCAAGCTTTCACCGATTATATTATGGGAATATCATTTCCAAGAAATGACATATCATCATTATATAGGACATTCATTATCAGTGCGCTCCCACTAACCTCCTTATACACAAGAATCATATCAGTTTTGAATTAAATCATACACCATTATGATTACATCAAAACGATAGTTCCAAGAACGCAATGCTTGCATCAATCCATCCATGGATCGAATTAACTTGCAAACCTTGTTTGCTCGTTTTGTACGACAAAACCGTCAGGATGTTGTAAACATCCTCCAAAATATTTCCGTTTAAGGAAAGCGTTTTTGGCATTCAGCTGCCACATTTCATAAATGAAACATGCAGCATTAGCAAGTATTGTCCAAATGGATTTAACCATGGCAACAATTAAAAGGTTTCATCGTAATCGACACAATGTTGATAATGATACGTTTTCGCTACAAGCCTAGCTTTGTACGTTGGTATGTTGCCTTCCATGTATGTCTTCCTTGAAGACTTATATAGTACCAATAGGCACAATGCCTTTCGGTACAACAACCAGTTCCAAACTTAGTTGGTATACATGGAACCCATTTCGGACTTTATGGCACTTTGCCATAATAGGGAGTCGATACCTTGTATCACTTCCTCATACGTGGACAGTTCGTATTCCTCAATAAGATTGACATCTTTATGAGGTGAGATCAGAAACCCATACCTCACAGGTTGTTTTCTGACTCTCTCTGACTTACGCGGTACTTGTGTATTCAAAGATTATTGGTATAGTTTCATCCTTGATGAACTATCGGTGTTCCAATAAGGAATCGGTGCCTGGAATAGTATTACTCTGCTTTTCATCGAGTTTTACTTTCCTCCCACTTACCACTGCATATAGGTATTCCTCTTAGGAAAACCGCATGGCGAGCAACAATTACATTGTTCTCTAGTGAGTTGTATAAGTACTATACTTTGGTTTCCCTAGGATAAACTACAACTTAGGCACTTATCCGATTTGGGTTTTAGTTTGGTATCATCCAAAAATATGCCTTGCATACCCAAATCTTCAGGAATGAGAAAACCCGGTTTCTTTCCTATTCATATCTAATATGAAGTCTGTCTAACAGATATTTATGTAACCTTATTCAAAATAAGTTCTGCACTTTTAATGCTTATCCGTTGAAGGAAATGGTAGCTCAGAGCGACTCATGATTAACCTTATCATGTCCAACAGAATTCGGTCTCACTGTTCGGACACACCGTCAAATTGACGTGTTCCGGGATGAGTCCTCATTGAAAGGATACTATACTCTTTCAAGTATATTAGAAACTTATTGCTTAAGTATTTTCCATCATGGTCTAACCGTGACGGTTTTAATACTATAGCCGATCTATTTTTCTATTTCGTGTCGAAACTATAAAAGTTTCCGATTTGTGTTTCAAAAGAAACACATAACCATAACGCGATGCCACATCCGTAAATGTCACGAAACATTCCTAGCCACCTCTAGCCAAGCTAGAAATGGGCCCATTTACGTCACTATGAACGAGGGCTAACAGATCGGTGGCACTTATACTTTTACCAAGTAAAGGTGTTTTAGGCACTTGGCCTAATAAACTAGATTCGTTGACATTATTTGAATAGAATCAAATTTTTCCTAGTACCCACTCTTAGAAAGTATGGATATACGAGTCTTGTTAACTGTGTCCCAGACAACAATGCCACTTATAAGTCTCATCTGATCAAATCAGTTTGAGCTATTTGTTTGTCATGTATTATGTTTGAGATTCATTTATATTCAAAATATAAATGCTATTATTCACATCTAATGTGTTTATCTCAATATCATCTTTATATAATAAAACACTTTAGTGTTCTAGAATATAAAGGTATACCGTAACGGGTTAAACCCTGATATAGAGATAATATTTCTATTCAAACTAGTTACATTGTAACAGTTTCCTAATTTAAGTACACACCTGAAGGGTAGTTCCTCAACTTAGGTATCTACGGTTAAAACAGCGACTGTTGTCCCGTTTCCAATTCGTAGATAAATCTCAACTGAAGTCAGGTCTCCTGCTTATCAGCAGATTCTGCACAACAGCACATATTTATGTACCACACTAAGTATCTAAAATCCAATTTTAATACTAGTATTGAACATATTTATGACAAACATATTTGAAGTCGGAGCCTTGCATCACCTTCTATTCCTTCATGTCTGCCATGTCCATACTGTTGGTTTCTATTAAGGTCCCAGATCATAATAAGCATGAAATATGTGTGAATAACAATCGAGAAGTTGCGGAATACTTACTCGATCGGTTAAGCGACGCGCGAGGCAACGAAACTGATTTTCTTCCTCCTTGAACTGTCACGACAGTGAGCAGTTTCTGCTCACTAGTTTGGCTTCGTGGATCAACTTCGTCAAGCTCCAAGCTTCGTGAAATGATTCCCGGCTCATGGGTAGACTTCCCTATCACCTTCGCATGTCTCGTAAGTGTGCTAGCACTTGTGATTTTGCCACAAAATCACACTTTTGCTTCCCCCACTGGTCGGCATTTTGACAGAACAAGTGAGCACTTTGGAGCCCCTTGGGCGTGAAGAGAGAAAGAGATGAAGTGAGAGAGAGATTGTTACATGTGTTCCAAATTTGTGTATCTTATACACAAGAGTGAATTTCAAATTCTTTTCGAATGAATTTGGCTTTTAAAAGTCAAACCATTAAAGCTAACAACCACACACATCACTCAATCACATCAATCACAAGTTCTCAAGTCACATCACTCAAAGTGACAAGTGATTTGACGCTTGATGCGACTAGCGATTTGACGTTTGATTTGACTTGCGTGCCACAATCGAATTCGAAATGCGAATGCGCTCGCAAATAATCTCGGGCTCGGGTTCGCTAATTCCAAATTAACGAATTTTCCGTTGTTTCGTAATTAAATGATTACGCCTAGCGAAATCACTATTCAAATCGCTAACGAATTAATTCTAAATTAATTCGTTTGCCCGAATTAAAATCTAATTTTAAATCCGCGTCGAATCTAATTTCGTTTAATATATCAAATATATTAATTAATCGATTAATTCCAAATTAACCATTATCTCTCTTTAAATTTATGATAGTTATCCCAGAAAAATATTCTCTTCTAATTAATCCCAGATTAATTTAGAGTGCGAGTCATACATCATCGGTGAATCTTTGAGAAGCGACCCATGAGATCCCCGGATATGTTGGCAGTAAATTCGGTCATCGGACTACCGGACTATCCGAGCACGTAAGTACCTCGTACTACGTTTTACAGATTTACAAGACAAGGTTGGCCTCTAGCAAAGCGCCATGCCTTCCCAATTCTCCGGAAACATCCTTACAGGAATAAAGGATCTGTCAGGCGTAGTATACGTAGTATTGCGTATTACTGTCCAGTATCGGATGATCACGTGCTAGGCTTGGGGCTGGAATTGTGTCTGCCCGTACGAAGCATATGTCGGATGTCTGGTGACTAGTCTCTGTAATCGGATAAACCTGACTTTGTCATTTTATCCCGATAGCTGCAGCATTTAAGAGAACCAGTCCCGTATCCTACGTGACCATCATCTCCATATGACTGGAGTGACACTTCCATCTTGACATCACACCCAACACACTACGATTCTCAATATACCCGGCATTGGCGTACACAAAACCTGTTAAAGCCCTGGACTACCGCAACCAAAGTGTATTGATTGTCGCAAGTATTAGCGGTGCAAGTCTCAGGTTAAGACCAAATACACCTACCCAGATTTCAGACTTCCATAGACATATAGTCATACTACCAATGGAATTCTGAGGGGGTCTATCCAGAGCGAAGCTGTTTCCCGTACCATCGGTAAAACAAAACCTCCTATTACACTTGCATGAGTATCCTATACCCAAATTTTTAGACATTATGACCCATAGCGTCACTGTTTTGTAAATGATATTGTATTATTGTACAAAATCAACTATGTGATAATGAAATTGCCTTTTGCTGTTTTGTAAATTATTTACTTTGATAAATTGATGGCAAAAGTCCATATGATTAATTCCGTATTGAGATGATATGAGACAATATCAATACAAAAAGGTTTAATCATTAAATATCCATAGTCGGAGTATTATCGAGATCGGACATCGATAATGCGGAATAGACTAGTATTGCACTTGTGCACGTTGTGATGGCACAACGGCATAATTCTCATATATTTAAGTATTGGATACTTATGCAAGTGTGATAGGAGGTGTGTTTTACCGATGGTACGGAAAACAGCTTCGCTCTGGATAGACCCCGCGGATCCCATTGGTAGTATGTCTGCGTGTCTATGGGAGGCCGCATCAGGGTAGGTGTATATGGTCTAACCTGAGACTTGCATCGCTAGTACTTGCGACAATCGGTAAATTTGTTTTGGTGGTTCGGGGCTTTAACCGGTTCTGTGTACACCTCTTCTGGGTTATCGAGAATCGTAGTGTACTGGATGTGATGTCAAGATGGAAGTATCACTTCAGACATATGGAGATGATGATCACGCAGAATACAAAACTAGTACTCTATAAAAGGTTGCAACCGTCGGGACAATATGACCAGGTCAGGATTGTCCGATTTAAAGAGAGACTGTTGTTTGATGTCCGATATATGTTTCGTACGGGGCAGACACATTTCCAGCCCCAGGCCTAACATGTGATCGTCCGATACTGGATCGATGTACGCGATACTACGTATACTACGCTTGATAAAGATCAAATATTCCAGTAAGAATATTTCTGGAGAATTGGGTAGGCATGGCGCTTTGCTAGAAGCCAACCTTGTCTTGTAAATCGGTAAAAACGTAGTACGAGGTACGTACGTGTTTGGATTATCCAACGACCGTATTTACTGCCAACATATCCGAAGATCTCTTGGGTCGCTTCCTGAAGATTCACCTATGATGTTTGATTCGAACTTTATTAATCTTGGATTAATTACGGAGAAACTTTATCTTGGATAAAATGCCTTATTAGGAGAGAGAGAGAGATCGATTAATTTGGAATTAATCGATAAAATAATATATTCGATATATTATTAAACGAAATTAGATTTCGACGCGGAATTAAAATCGGATTTTAATTCGGGCAAACAATTAATTTAGAATTAATTCATTAGCGATCTGAATAGTAATTCCACTAGGCGTAATTATTTAATTCTCGTCGCGACGGAAATGCGTAATTCGGAATTAGCGAAATCGAGCCCGAAAGTGTTTGCGGACACATTCGTATTTTGAACGGGTGGGATCCGCAAATCACATCGCAATATCTCATCACTTGACACGAATAGATGATGGATGTCTAGTCACCTTTATGGGATGATACATTGTCTCTATTCACAATGTGAGATAATGATGCCATTTAATGAATTTTTTCTTGGAGGGAAACCTTTCACGGTTTTTGAAGGGTTTTTTAATTAAAAATTCATTTTGGTATTTGATATCTATCATTGCTTTTCATTTGGCTTCTCACGGTTTAACGGTTTTGGAAACAAGAGGAGAACAAGAATTGAAAAGTCACATACTTCCTCTCATTCTCCTTGCTCACGCCGTGAGCTTCATCAAAGAAGGCAGAAAATTGTTTTCATCTTCTCCATTTTGCTAGCACATTTAAGGGATCAAAAGAGGTGATAGGGAAACATCCTTGGAGCTTGGAACACTTGAAGACTTGAAGCTTCTCTCCATCTTCTTGCTTGGCCGAAACTTCCACCTTGGAGACTCAAGGATCCTCTTCATCATTTTCGTCACAAAGCTTAGTAAGTATGATTCCGCCATGCTTCAAGCTTTGCATGTATGTTATTTGTATTTCTATGGCTGAATCTTTCTTTGGGACTAATTATAGAAACCAACAATGGTATCATGGAGCCATGTTTAAGCATGAAATACATTAGGGTTAATTTGGGGAAAATTGATTGAAGCATGTTCTTGTGAAATTGGATGCTAAAGTATGCTTATATGTATGTTATATGATATATTACATGATCAATTTTAAGAAAAATGCATTGGATGATTTTTCCCCAAAATGTTGCTTTGGCCGAAGTGAGGTACTTCCATTGGGTTGTATTTTTTGCATGCACAAGTTCATTAGATGATTTGAGTATGCTTAAATGTTTGTAATATGATATTATACATGATCAATTTTGAGAAAAATGCATTGGATAATTTTTCCCCAAAATTGATGCTTTGGCCGAATATGGAGGTGCTTCCAATGGATTGGATTTTTCATGCACAAGTTCATTAGATGACTTAAGCATGATTATATGTATGATATATGACATAATGCATGATCAATTTTGAGAAAAATGCATTAGATGATTTTTCCCCAAAATTGTTTCTTTGACCGAAAATGGAGGTCCTTGTAATGGATTATATTTTTCTGTTTATAAGTTCATTAGATGACTTAAAAACGTATACGGGATTTAGATTAGTGATTCAATTGGATAGAAAAACAAATCGAACAAAAATCCCTCTTGGCCGAATGCAATAAGGCATGTTAAAGGACTTGATTTTTGTTCAAATAAATGTTGGACATATGTTTTGAACAAGTGATGATTAATAAATTAAATTGATGTTTTTGAAATATTTGGTTTAATGAATTAATCATGGATTTACACTTTAATTAATTGAATTTTAAAATTTGGAATATTAAAATTTAATTAATGGGCTTAATTGTATAATTGGGCTTGTATTATTATATTTGGGCATAATGGGCTTGGTTGGGCCAAATAGATTTGAGCCAAAAGGATTGGATCCAATTTGGGCTTAAATCACTCCATTAAGTCCAAATATAGTAAAATGGGCTTTAATGTTTAAATTGGGCCTTATGGGCTTGAAATTGATTTTATGGCACTTAAGGGTGATTCCTTATTTGGGCTTGGTAATTGGGTTTGACCCACATTGACCAAAACCCAAGCCTTAATAAATCAATTGAAAGCCCATCGGACTTTAATTAAACAACATTGGATGTTAGTTGGGCTTGGAGACCCAATTAGATTAGATTTAGAATCTAAGTCTTTAAAGCACATTAAAAGTGTAAATATTTAATTTGGAATTAAATAAATTGAATTAGTATTGAACACGACTTAAATTGGATTTAACGGGTAGTTCGATATAATTCATGAATTCATACCTTATGTACTTATTCTCAAACGAGTTGGACTCGCGCAAAATCAAACCATTGTTTGAACATTGGATGATCACTTAAACAAAGACTAATTAATTGGATTTGATTGGTTGTATAGCATGTCTTGAATGAATATACATGTATGTGATGAATGAATAGTGTATATCGGATGGATATTAGAAGGGAAAGGGTAATTTTAGAAATTATTGTAAATTTAGAATTTATAAATTGGACCTGCGTGTCCAACCTTATCTCTTTTATCTCTTTGTATTCTCTTCTCACCTAATTCCCCTCAATGTAAATGAGGTTTCTCTTATTGTATTATGTAATTGGGTAGAAGTGGAATAATGCTAGCGGGGAGAGGAAAGGGAGTGATTTGTTCTAGGAACAAGTTGTTTTATATATCCATCCGTATATCACTATTAATTTACTTTACGCACTTTATGATGTTTTAGAAGCATGCTTAAGGGTGTATGATGATGAGACCTAACAAAGATAATAAATTGGTTGCCAATTACGCAAAAATCCCTCAATTTATATTAAGCAATTATCCTTCCATTGAATGATTCTTGTTCAAGATCCAAAATTGGCATTGGTTTGTTGGCCAAAGTCAAGACCTTTGTCAATTGAGGATGTACTTGAATCATGAGAGTTTTGTTCCACATCGGTGTCTTGTCCAAGTTGTGATTTGTTGGCCAAAGTCAAGATCACTTCTTGTCCAACAACATTGATTACGAAACTTTCCTTGTCAATGGGTCCCGCTTAACCGGAATCATTAGGTTTGTTGTGCCAAAGCCAAGGCCTAGATGATTCGGAGGATATGGGTTATGAAAATGTATTAGATACATTGGCATAAGTAAATATACATATGTTTTGGACTTGGATGTCCACCTAACCGGATCTAGGAATTGGATAGGATCCAATTGATCTTTGAGATCTACCTAGTTAAATAGCATATAATTTGTTGGCCAAAGTCAAGATTGTGTGTTATTTAACGGGATCCTAGCCCGCTAGGAAATAGGATTTCCCGAGTTCTCAACAAAGGGTTAGAGACTTGATAAAAATAGTGGGAGGCTAGTATTGAATTTGCAATTTCATTCAGATACTTAGCCTTACGCTTCTTTCAATTTTATTTCGTCAATAATTAAAATTAGTTGGACTAATTCATTGTTATTTTTTCTTGTAACAGTTTGACTGTACCCATTTTATCGTTAACTAGATAGTTGGACTATCGTAGTTGAGATGGCAAGCAAGGTAAATGTCCGAGACATCATCATGGGTGACAATGTCTTTAAAGGCACAAACTTCGCTGATTGGGAAATGAACCTGAGGATAGTCCTTGGGGCTGAGAGGATGCTGTACACTATACAGACACCTCTCCCGCCTAAGCCCACTGACCCACTTGAGCTGGAGTTATGGAAAACTCACAGCAATGATTGTGACACAGCTCAGGCTATTATGTTAGCTTCGATGACTCAGCACTTTCGTCGCCAAAATAGGGACTTGGATCCTTATAATATGATGGCTAGACTGCGAGATCTCCACCGCTCCAACAAGCGGATGGAGAGGTACGAGTTGGTGAAGAAACTCTTCCGCGCCCGAATGACTGAAGGCGCATCAGTTGAGGTCCACGGGGCTCAAATGATCGCCGATATTGATGAGTTGGCCAATTTGGGAATAGTCTTGGAGGCTGAGCTGACTGTAGATTTGATCTTACAGTCACTTCCTGATTCTTGGAAACAAATCATAATCAACTACAAGTTGATGGACACGGATGACTCTCTTGGAGAGCTGTTATCCATCTTGAAGGAGTCTGAAAAAGAACTCCAAAAAGGGGGCAAGCGCGAGGCGCACTATGCATCGACCTCTCAGAGGCCAAGGGCTGGGCCCAAAACAACTGGAGGGGTGAGGAAGAAGAAACATAAGAACAAGGGTAAAGCCATTCGCCAAAAGCTTCTGGGAAGCCAAGGAACAAGTCTCAAGATGTCTGCCTCAACTGCGGCAAGAAAGGTCACTGGAAACGTGACTGCCGAATGAGCAAGGGACACAGGAGGATATCAAGGCAGACAAGGCACTAGCCTCTGGTATGTTTGTTATTGAGATAAATATGACCACTTCTAGTTTTAAAATTTGATTTTTGATTCTGGTTGTGCTGCTCATATATGTACTGATTTGCAGTATCTGCAGAATAGCAGGATGCTGGCATCAGGGGAGGTTGATCTACGAGTCAGAAACGAACTCCAGTTACTGTTTTGGCTGTAGGGACTTTTGTTTTGGAATTGCCCTCGGGCATTACTTAAACTTTTGAACTGCTATTATATACCTAGTTTGACTAGGAATTATCATTTTGTATCTTTGTTAACCCAGCAAGGGTACACTTTTGTTGTTAGAAACACTGGGTGTTATTTTATAAAGATGATGCAGAAATTGCACTGCCGTTGCAAATAATGGCCTTTATATTTTGAATATAAATGAATCTCCTAACCTAAAATAAAAAACAAAGGCTCAAAAAGAGTTCTAAAAGATGAAGCTTACATGTGGCATTTGTTGGAGTTCAATCAACTGTCCAAGGATCACAAACATGCATAAAACGAGTATGAATACACAAAGGAGTAAGGCGGAATTCATACTCACATTGATGGGTTTTGATGAATGAACCACAAGTTGCGTTTTTGACCTTGTTGGTGCTCGGTTTGGCCTCCAAAAACAGCAGGGGCTGCTCGGTTTTGGTCTTCTTTGCGTCTCCAAGAATCGGCCATAGGTGGTCTCCATGAAGCTCCAAGCTTCAAGCTCCAAAATTGATTCCAAGCACATGAATTCGTTCCCTATCACCTAAGTATAACCCATGTGTGTGCTAGCACCATCCTTCTTCATTTGCTTCTCAAAAATCGGTCTAACCAGAAAAAATTGTGAAGAAATCGGCACCATGCCGTGAAGAAGAAAGGAGAGAAAAAGAGGGAAAAGAGAAGGAGAAGAGTCTTCACGTGAAACCGTGATGAGAGAGAGAAAGCAAATGCTTTTTTAACTTATATTTTTATTTTATTTCCAAAATAAAATCAATAACCAAAACCTTTCATTTACCAAGTAAAAACAAAATCAAAAGGCAAAAGGCTTTCATCATTTCACATCACTATTCACATCACATCTATTCACTTTAATAAAGTGACATATTGTCAAGTCACATCACTCAAAGTGACAATTGATTTGACGATTGACGCGACTAGCGATTTGACGCTTGATGTGACTTGCGTGCCGCGCTCGAATTCGAAATGCGAATGCGCTCGCAATCACTCTCGGGCTCGGGTTCGCTAATTCCAAATTAACGAATTTTCCGTCGCGTCGTAATTAAGTGATTACGCCTAGCGAATTCACTATTCACGTCGCTAACGAATTAATTCTAAATTAATTCGTTCGCCCGAATTAAAATCTAATTTTAATTCCGCGTCGAAATCCAATTTCGATTAATATATCGAATATATTAATTTTATCGATTAATTCCAAATTAATCGTTCTCTCTCTTAATTAATATTTTATCCCAGATAAAATATCTCCGCAATTAATCCCAGATTAATTTTCTCTCTCATCGAATTAATCCCAGATTAATTCTATCTCTCTCTTCTAATTAATCCCAGATTAATCAAAGTGCGAGTAATACGTCATCGGTGAATCTTCAGGAAGCGACCCATGAGATCTCCGGATATGTTGGCAGTAAATACGATCGTCGGACTGTCCGAACACGTAAGTACCTCGTACTACGTTTATATCGATTTACAAGACAAGGTTAGCTTCTAGCAAAACGCCATGCCTACCCAATTCTCCAGAAATATTCTTACAGGAATATATAGATCTGTATCAAGCGTAGAATACCGTAGTATTGTGTATATCGGCCCAGTATCGGATAATCACGTGCTAGGGCTGGGGCTGGATAAGTGTCTGCCCCGTCCGAAACACATGTCGGATGTCTGGTAACATAGTCTCTATAATCGGATATACATGACCTGGTCACAATATCCCGATTGGTTGCGCAACACTCAAGAGCACTAGTACCATATCCTGCGTGACATCAACTCCAATATGACTGAAGTGACACTTCCGTCTCGACATCACACCCAATACACTACGACTCTCTGATAAACCCAGAAGCGGTGTACCAGAACCGGTTAAAGCCCTGTACCACCAAGACCAGAGTCTACCGATTATCGCAAGTATTAGCGATGCAAGTCTCAGGTTAAGACTATACACACCTACCTCGATTTCGGCCTCCCATAGACACATAGTCATAATACCAATGGGATTCCGAGGGGTCTATCCAGAGCGAAGCTGTTTCCCGTACCATCGGTGAAACACGACCTCCTATCGCACTTGCATAAGTATCCAATACTTATATATATGAGAACTATGCCGTTGTGCCCTCACAACGCGCACAAGTGCAATACTAGCCTATTCCGCATTATCGATGTCCAGTCTCGATAATACTTCGGCTAGGGATATTTAATGATTAATCCTTCGGGGATTGATACTGTCTCATATCATCTCAATCCAGGAACTAATCATATGGACCTCTCTTCATTTATACATCTATGGTGATCTAATCACAAATGATGAGAGTGCAATTTCCTTGTCACATAGTTAATTTGTACAGCAACACCGTGATCTGTACAAATAGTGACGCTATGGGTCATATTATCCAACAATCTCCCACTTGGCACATAGCCAGTCACTCGAGTGTCTAACACCCGAACTATGTACAATTCGCTCAAATTGCTGAGGAAAGGTTTTCGTCAGCGGATTTGCTTATTATCGTTTGACGCGATTTACACGATCATCACATCGCCACGATGTATGATCCGAACGAATCAGATGATATAGAAGTATATATCTGGATCGTCGATGAGACCTTTAATTCTTTAGCCTGTGCTGACGCCTAGCTCAGCTGCTAACAGAACTATATCTAATCTAATTAGATTTATTATCGATCCAAATGGCTTCTATTGCTGCCTCAGCTGCAGCAATAATCCG
This sequence comes from Zanthoxylum bungeanum, assembly GCA_019454045.1. Taxonomy (NCBI): domain Eukaryota; kingdom Viridiplantae; phylum Streptophyta; class Magnoliopsida; order Sapindales; family Rutaceae; genus Zanthoxylum; species Zanthoxylum bungeanum. The sequence goes on from SKCR01000896.1 coordinate 17,594, forward strand.
TATTTGTTGTTAATTCGGCAACAGTTATCTTGCTCGGAAGATTTCCAGCTCACTGTCCCAGTGTTCAAACTTTATAGTACCGTAATATTTACCGGTTTGGAAACTTGCAGCAGTGATCCCAGTCACTTCAAGTTCTCCATCTCCATAGTTTAAGACAACATCTTTAGTTCTCTCAGATACTAACAGATGTTCTTAATCTTCAATCCAGTGACTATCACTTGGATTGACCCGATTGTGACTCCATATGCTCAAAGCGTATGAGACACCAATACAAGTACATTTTAAATGTACAATTTCTCAGAGAGTGTTACCAACTCCAAATCTAGCCCAGTAGATCTTTATTCCTTGAATAAAGGTTGTTACTCTCAGAATTCTACGGAGAATTTCTTATGAAAGCCAAGCTTTCACCGATTGTTTTATGGGAATTTCATTGTCAGTGCCCTCTCCCACTAACCTCCTTATATACACAAGAATTATTTCGTTTTGAGTCAAATCATAAACTATTTTGATTATTTCAAACGTCAGTTCCAAGAACCTTATGCTTGCTTCAATCCAAACATATTGATATACATGGAATCCATTTCGGACTCATGACACTTTGTCATAATAGGGAGTCGATACCTCGTATCACTTCCTTTGTTCTTGTGTATTCGAAGATTAATGGTATAGTTTCATCCTTGATGAACTATATATGTTCCATTAAGATTCAGTGCCTAGAACAGTATTACTCCGATTTTCATCGAGTTATACTATCCTCCCACTTACCACTGCATATCGGTATTCCTCTTAGGAAAACCGCATGGAGAGCAACAATCTAATTGTTCTCTAGTGAGGTGTTAAGTACTATACTTATGGTTTCCCATAGGATAACCTATATTGGCACTTATCCAATTTGGGTCCTTAGTTTGGTATCATCCAAACGTTATGCCTAGCATACCCAAATTGTCAGGAATGAGAAACCTCGTTTCTTTCCTGTTCATATCCTATACGATATCTGTCAAACAGATTTATATGGAACCTTATTCTAAATAAGTTTTGCACTGTTAGTACATATCCTATTGAAGGAAATGGTAGCTCAAGCGACTCGTGATTAACCTTATTATGTCTAACAAAATTCGGTTAATCCTGTTCGGACACACCGTCAAAATGACGTGTTCCAAGAGGAGTCCTCATTGAAAGAATACTATACTCTTTCAAGTATACGAGAAACTTACTGCTAAAGTATTTTCCATTACGGTCTTACCGTGGCGGAATAATGCTATAGCCGATCTGTTTGTGTATTTCGTGTCGAAACTTTAAAGTTTCTGATTTGTGTTCTTCAAAAGAAACACATAACCATAACGTGATGCCACATCCGTTAAGGTCACGAAATATTCATGTTCACATCTAGCCTAGCTAGATATGGGCCCACTACTTCACCATGAATAGGGCTAACAGATCGGTGGCACTTACACTATTACCAAGCAAATAGTATTTTAGGTACTTTACCTAATAAACTAGATTCGCAGACCTTATTTGAATAGTCAAATCAGTCCTAGTATCCACTCTTCAAAAGTGTGGATATACGAGTCTAATTAAATTGTGTCCTAGACAACAATGCCACAAATAAGTCTCTATTGATCAAATCAATTTGAGCTATTTATTTGTCAATTTATATGTTTGAGATTTTTATTTATATTCAAAATATAAATTCTGTTATTTATATCTATATTTATCTCAGTATCATCTTTATATAATAAAACACTCAGTGTTCTATAATATAAAGGTTTTATCCGCAACGGATTAAACACTGATAAAGAGATAATGTCTCTAGTCAAACTAGTTACATTATAACAGTTCCTAATTCAAGTACATACCCGAAGGGTAGTTCCTAAACTTAGGTATCTACGGTCGAAACAGCGACTTTCGTCCCGTTTCCGATTCGCAGAGCAATCTCAGCTTGAAGTCAGTATCCTGCTCAAAGCAGATTCTGAATATCAACACATATATTTTATGTACCACACTAAGTATTTAAAATCTAATTTCAATACTAGCTGTGAACATAACTAAGACAAACATTTTTAAAGTTAGAGCCTCGCCCTTTCTTTAATTCCTTCGTGTCTTCCATATCCAAATGGTAGTCACTTTGGGATATGTCAATTATCCTTTTCAATATTTTAGGAAACTTAGGCCAAGCCTTGGGTTTTTAGAATATTGAAAGGAATGTGCACCTCGTGCTACATGCCCAATTGCAAACTTTGACTTTACATGAATAGCCAATTAATTCTCCAAGAATTATAAATTGCAATTTTAATACTTCTTAAATCCAAAATTAGATTTATGACAAGTATATTAAATTAAGCATTAAAGTCATCATAACAAAAATCTTCCAAAGATTTTATGCTCTACTTATCTTGCTTAATTTTGGGCTTAAGGTATAATAAGTTATTTTATCAAATAAAATAACCTATTATTTATTCCCAATATGAAAATTAAATCATTTAAAATATTTTAATCCTAGATTATATTTTAAATATCCAACTTTTCAATCTTATCTTGATTACAATAGTCCAACTATTTAATCAACGATTAGTGGTACTTTATATATTATAATGATTATAATAGTCCAACTATATAATCAAATATAATCCAAATTAATTAACCTCAATTACATTGATTACTATAATCCAATTATAAAATCAACTGTAAACTGAAATTAATTAATTCAAATATATTGATTAATATAATCCAATTATATATAATCAAGTATAATACAGTCCAACTGTTTATTAAAACAACAATTTAAATATTAGTCTAACTAACATTTAATCTAATGACGAAATAATTTAAATGAGCGCATATGGCGAGTAATTGAACGAGTATTGCAAATTCAATTCTTGCCTCCCACTATTTTTCGTCGAGCCTCTAACCCTCTGTCGAGTACTCGGGAAACCGTGTTTCCTAGTGGGCTAGGATCCCGTTAAATATCACACAATCTTGACTTTGGCCAACAAATTGTATGATAATTAACTAGGTAGATCTCGAAGATCAATTGGATCTCATCCAACTCCTAGATCCAGTAGGTGGACATCCAAGTCCCAAACATATATCTTATATATGCCTATACATCGAATGTATACCCTAACCTATTTCCTCTGAATCAACTAGGCCTTGGCTTTGGCACAACAAACCTAATGATTCCAGTCAAGCGCGGACCCATTGACATGGAAGCTTCGTAATCAATGTCAATGGACAAGAAGTGGTCTTGACTTTGGCCAACAAACCACAACTTGGACACGACACCGATATGGAACAAAGCCTCGTGATTAAAACACATCTTTGATGGACAAGGGCTTGACTTTGGCCAACAACCCCTGCCAATCTCGGATCTTGAGTAAGAATCACTCAATGGAAGGAAAAACGCATGATATTTAACGAGGGTTTTTCGCGTGCAAATTGGCTACCAATTTAATTATCTTTGTTAAGGTCTCATCATCATACACCCTTAAGCATGCATTCTAAACACATAATAAAGCGAGTATGAAATAAAATAATAATGATATGCGGATGGATATTTTACATTGATCCTAGATCAAATCTCTCACTTTCTCTCTCCCGCTAGCACTTGTATTACTTCTACCCGTTACACTACACTTCTAAAGAAACCTCTTTTACATGGAGGGGAATAGGTGAGAAGAGAATACAAAGAAATAGGAGATAAGGCTGGACACGCAGGTCCAATTTAATAAATCAAATTTATTACAATTTCCAAAATCGCCCAACCCGACTAATATCCATCCGATATACATTATTCAAACATCACAACCATGTATTCATACAAGCATGTTATCAATCAATCAATCAAATTAATTAATCTTGAATATTAGTGATCATCCAATGTTCAAACAAAGATTTGATTTTTGTTCGAGTCAAACTCGTATTGCAAACACGTACTCAAAGTACAATTTCTACGAATTAAATTAAATTACATAATTAAATCCAATTTAATACGTATTTAATTCTAATTCATTATTTAATTCTAAATTAAATATTACACTTTATTAACGAACCTTACGACTTAAATTCCAAATTTAATCGCAACGGGTCCAAAGCCCGATTAAGCTTAACCGATTAACATCTAATGTTTTATTTAATTAAGTCCAATGGGCTTTTAATTAATTTCTATAGGCGTGGACTTTTGGTCAACTCGGGTCAAACCGAACAACCAAAATCCAATCCGGGAGTTACCCCATAAGCCTTTAAATTAATTTTGGCCCATTAGGCCCAATTAAATAATTAAGGTCCATTAAGTCATAATTGGACCTTTTGGATTCGGTTTTGGGCCTAATTGGATCCAACCAATTTTGCCTAAACCCAACTTTGTTACAACAAGCCCAAAAGCCCAATTACAACCTAACAAGCCCAATTTCCATTAAGCCCAAATTAATTAACTTATAAAATTCCAAATTTCACAATTAATTAACCTAAGTGTAATACACAATCAATTACCCAATTAACATTTCTAAAATATCAATTAGCCTAATTAATCATGCACTTTAACAACCAAATAGTGTCCAACACAATTCAATCAAAATCAAACCCAATTAACATGCTTTCAAGTCTCGGCAATTAGGGGTTTTTCAATTCGATTCGGTTTCAATCCAATTGAGTCCACAATCATAATTTCCCAAATCAATTCAATTCATCCAATGAATTAAAACAACAAAATCACAAAGAATTTAATGTTCTTTAAAATCGGCCAAGCCACTTTAAAAGGGAAAAATGTTCCAAATCAAAATTCAATCCAATTGAACTTCAAAACAACATTAACCAATTGTTTTAAGTCATCCAATGATCAAACAAAACAAAATTACCAAGACATTAGGTTCTTCCAATTTTCGGCCAAGCCTCCAATTTGGGGAAAATTGAATCCAATCCAATTTCATGAAATTGATCACACACAATCTCAATTAAACATGTTCTAAGCATACTTAAACATCCAATTCAATTAAAACATGCTTAAACACATTTTACCCAATTTCAAGTTTCATGTTCAACCTAAGAATTGGGGAAAATTGATCTAATCCAATTTTCTTGAAATTGATCATGCACAACTTCAATTCAACCTCATTCAAGCATAATGCATCAAACAATTCAACCAAATCATGCCTAAATCGAGTTTACCCAAATTAAAGTTTTGACAAAAAATAAGCAAATTGGGGAAAATCAATCCAATCAATTTTTTGTCAAATTGATTACATATATCTCAAATTAGATCATATATAAGCATTCTTACACAATCAATTTGTCATAATCAAGCTAAAATCAAAAAGCCCCAAATTAGCTCAAGAACCCTAATTTCGGTTTTCATGCATCAATGGCTCTAGATACCATTGAAAGTGTTGGAGTTCAATCAACTGTCCCAAGGATCACAAACATGCATAAAATGAGTATGAATACACAAAGGAGTAAGGCGGAATTCATACTCACATTGATGGGTTTTGATGAATGAACACAAGTTGCGTTTTTGACCTTGTTGGTGCTCGGTTTGGCCTCCAAAAACAGCAGGGGCTGCTCGGTTTTGGTCTTCTTTGCGTCTCCAAGAATCGGCCATAGGTGGTCTCCATGGAAGCTCCAAGCTTCAAGCTCCAAATTGATTCCAAGCACATGAATTCGTTTCCCTATCACCTAAGTATAACCCATGTGTGTGCTAGCACCATCCTTCTTCATTTGCTTCTCAAAAATCGGTCTAACCAGAAAAAATTGTGAAGAAATCGGCACCATGCCGTGAAGAAGAAAGGAGAGAAAAAGAGGAAAAGAGAAGGAGAAGAGTCTTCACGTGAAACCGTGAATGAGAGAGAGAAAAGCAAATGCTTTTTTTAACTTATATTTTATATTTTATTTCCAAAATAAAATCAAATACCAAAGCTTTTCATTTACCAAGTACAAAATTCAAAAAGGCAAAAGGCTTTCATCATTTCACATCACTATTCACATCACATCTATTCACTTTAATAAAGTGACATATTGTCAAGTCACATCACTCAAAGTGACAATTGATTTGACGATTGACGCGACTAGCGATTTGACGCTTGATGTGACTTGCGTGCCGCGCTCGAATTCGAAATGCGAATGCGCTCGCAATCACTCTCGGGCTCGGGTTCGCTAATTCCAAATTAACAAATTTTCCGTCGCGTCGTAATTAAGTGATTACGCCTAGCGAATTCACTATTCACGTCGCTAACGAATTAATTATAAATTAATTCGTTCGCCCGAATTAAAATCTAATTTTAATTCCGCGTCGAAATCCAATTTCGATTAATATATCGAATATATTAATTTTACCGATTAATTCCAAATTAATCGTTCTCTCTCTTTAATTAATATTTTATCCCAGATAAAATATCTCCGCAATTAATCCCAGATTAATTTTCTCTCTCATCGAATTAATCCCAGATTAATTCTATCTCTCTCTTCTAATTAATCCCAGATTAATCAAAGTGCGAGTCATACGTCATCGGTGAATCTTCAGGAAGCGACCCATGAGATCTCCGGATATGTTGGCAGTAAATACGATCGTCGGACTGTCCGAACACGTAAGTACCTCGTACTACGTTTATATCGACTTACAAGACAAGGTTAGCTTCTAGCAAAACGCCATGCCTACCCAATTCTCCAGAAATATTCTTACAGGAATATATAGATCTGTATCAAGCGTAGAATACCGTAGTATTGTGTATATCGGCCCAGTATCGGATAATCACGTGCTAGGGCTGGGGCTGGATAAGTGTCTGCCCCGTCCGAAACACATGTCGGATGTCTGGTAACATAGTCTCTATAATCGGATATACATGACCTGGTCACAATATCCCGATTGGTTGCGCAACACTCAAGAGCACTAGTACCATATCCTGCGTGACATCAACTCCAATATGACTGAAGTGACACTTCCGTCTCGACATCACACCCAATACACTACGACTCTCTGATAAACCCAGAAGCGGTGTACACAGAACCGGTTAAAGCCCTGTACCACCAAGACCAGAGTCTACCGATTATCGCAAGTATTAGCGATGCAAGTCTCAGGTTAAGACTATACACACCTACCTCGATTTCGGCCTCCCATAGACACATAGTCATAATACCAATGGGATTCCGAGGGGTCTATCCAGAGCGAAGCTGTTTCCCGTACCATCGGTGAAACACGACCTCCTATCGCACTTGCATAAGTATCCAATACTTATATATATGAGAACTATGCCGTTGTGCCCTCACAACGCGCACAAGTGCAATACTAGCCTATTCCGCATTATCGATGTCCAGTCTCGATAATACACCGGCTAGGGATATTTAATGATTAATCCTTCGGGGATTGATACTGTCTCATATCATCTCAATCCAGGAACTAATCATATGGACCTCTCTTCATTTATACATCTATGGTGATCTAATCACAAATGATGAGAGTGCAATTTCCTTGTCACATAGTTAATTTGTACAGCAACACCGTGATCTGTACAAATAGTGACGCTATGGGTCATATTATCCAACAGCATTGTCGTCTAGGACACATTAACAAGACTCGCATATCCACACTTTCGAAGAGTGGGTACTTGGACGGATTTGATCTTAACTCATATGATGTCTGCGAATCTTGTCTTTTAGGCAAAATGCCTAAATCACCTTTTAGTGGTAAAGGTGAACGTGCCACAGAACTGTTAGCCCTCATTTATAGCGACGTATGTGGGCCCATGTCTAGCCAGGCTAGAGGTGGATATCATTACTTCGTAACCTTTACAGATGATGCATCTCGTTATGGTTATGTGTATCTAATGAGACACAAGTCGGAAACTTTTGAGAAATTCAAGGAGTTTCGACACGAAGTAGAAAAACAAACAGGCAAGAGTATTAAGACATTGCGGTCGGACCGTGGTGGCGAATACTTAAGTTATGAGTTTCAAGATTACTTGAAAGAAAACGGTATTCTTTCACAGTGGACTCCTCCTGGAACACCGCAATTAAACGGTGTGTCTGAACGGAGAAACCGTACCTTGTTAGACATGGTAAGGTCGATGATGAGTCGGACTGAGCTACCAATATCCTTCTGGGGATACGCATTAAACAGTGGAGTACTTATATTGAATAAGGTTCCGTCAAAGTCTGTTGAACAGACTCCATATGAGATATGGACAGGAAGGAAACCAGGTTTCTCTTTCCTGAAGATTTGGGGATGCTGGGCATATGTTAAACGTTTGGAAGGTACCAAACTAGAACCCAAATCAGATAAATGCCTTTTCGTGGGATATCCTAGGGAAACCAAAGGATATTACTTCTATCACCCACAAGAGAACAAAGTATTTGTTGCTCTACATGCATTTTTCCTTGAGAAGGAATTCTTAGATGCAGTGGTAAGTGGGAGGAAAGTGGAGCTCGATGAAAATCATAGTGATACTGTTCCTGGCAATGAATCAACGACGAAACATAAACAGACCATCCAGGATGAGTCTATGCCACAATCTTCATATACACAAAGACCGCGTAGGTCGGAGAGAGTCAGGACAGTACCTGAGAGGTATAGGTTCCTGATCTCGCCTCATGTAGATATTAATCTTATTGAGGATAATGAACCGACTACGTATGATGAAGCAATACAGAATATTGATTCCGCTTTATGGCAAGAAGCCATGAAGTCCGAGATGGATTCCATGTATGCCAACCAAGTTTGGACACTGGTTGATGCACCAAAAGGCGTAAAGCCTATTGGATGCAGATGGATCTTCAAGAAGAAGACCGACATGGATGGCAACGTGCAAACGTACAAAACTAGGCTTGTAGCAAAGGGGTATCGTCAACAATATGGTATTGATTATGACGAAACTTTCTCACCCGTTGCCATGATTAAATCCGTTCGGATAATGCTTTCAATAGCTGCATATTTCGATTACGAGATATGGCAGATGGACGTTAAAACCGCTTTCCTTAACAGAAACCTTATGGAGGATGTTTATATGCAACAACCTGACGGTTTTATCGTACCTAGACTTGCAAACAAGGTTTGTAAGTTAAATCGATCCATTTATGGATTGAAGCAAGCATCACGGTCATGGAATCAGCGTTTTGATGAGATCATAAAAGAATATGATTTCGTGTATACAAGAAGGTTAGTGGGAGAGCACTGACTTTTATTGTCCTTTATGTCGACGACGTATTGCTTATAGGCAATGACATTCCCATGCTAACGTCAGTGAAAGCTTGGCTTTCATTAAAATTCTCCATGAAAGATCTGGGAGAAGCAGCCTTTATTCTGGGAATAAAGATCTACCGAGATAGATCTAGAAAGCTGATTGGACTCTCCCAGAGTACATATATTGACAAAGTGTTGAAGCGATTCAACATGGATCAATCCAAGAGGGGATTGATGCCAATGTCACATGGTATCCTTCTGTCTAAGGACATGTGTCCTAAGACTAAAGAAGAGAGAGATAACATGAGTCGGATACCGTTCGCCTCGGCAGTCGGATCGATCATGTATGCCATGATATGTACGCGACCTGATGTGTCATATGCTTTGAGCATGTGCAGTCGCGTTCAGGCCGATCCAGGTGAAGGTCACTGGATGGCAGTTAAGAATATCCTTAAGTATCTTAGACGAACTAAGGATGCTTTCTTAATTTATGGAGGTGGAGAACATGAGGTGTCTGGGTACACCGATGCAAGTTTCCAAACCGACAAGGACGACTTCAAGTCGCAATCAGGGTACATTTTTTGTTTGAATAACGGAGCAGTAAGCAGGAAATCTTCCAAGCAAGATACTGTTGCCGATTCAACAACTCAAGCGGAGTATATTGCTGCGTCAGAAGCAGCAAAGGAGGCAGTTTGGATCTGAAAATTCCTAATCGGATTAGGAGTAGTTCCCTTAGCAGCTGAGCCCGTGCCATTGTATTGTGACAATAACGGGGCTATAGCACAGCTAAGGAACCAAGGTCTCATCAACGATCCAAGCATGTTCTTCGGCGTTACCATCTGATTCGGGAGATTATACATCGTGGCGATGTAAAGGTCGAGAAGGTCGCATCAGATGACAACATTGCAGATCCGCTGACGAAGGCTGTTCTTTAGAAGTGTTTGAACGACATATACATAGTTCAGGTATTAGATGCTTGAGTGACTGGCTATAGGCCAAGTGGGAGATTGTTAGACATTATGACCCATAGCGTCACTGTTTTGTAAATGATATTGTATTATTCTACAAAATAACTATGTGATAATGAAATTGCCTTTTGCCGTTTTGTAATTATTTACTTTGATAAATGATGGCAAAAGTCCATATGATTAATTCTGTATTGAGATGATATGAGACAGTATCAATACAAAGGTTTAATCATTAAATATCCCTAGTCGGAGTATTATCGAGATCGGACATCGATAATGCGGAATAGACTAGTATTGCACTTGTGCACGTTGTGAGGGCACAACGGCATAGTTCTCATATATTTAAGTATTGGATACTTATGCAAGTGCGATAGGAGGTTGTGTTTTACCGATGGTACGGAAAACAGCTTCGCTCTGGATAGACCCCACGGAATCCCATTGGTAGTATGTCTGTATGTCTATGGGAGGCCGCATCAGGGTAGGTGTATATGGTCTTAACCTGAGACTTGCATCGCTAGTACTTGCGACAATCGGTAAACTTTGGTTTTGGTGGTTCGGGGCTTTAACCGGTTCTGTGTACGCCTCTTCTGGGTTTATCGAGAATCGTAGTGTACTGGATGTGATTTCAAGATGGAAGTATTGTGGTTTCTTTTATATGGTCCCAAACAAAGATAAGCTATGAAATACTAAAATGAATATATATAAAAGACTTGAAGCATGGCGGAATCATTACTACAAAGTTATGTGATGAAGAAGATGAACAAAACCCTTGAATCTCCAAGCTCCAAGTGGTTGGTAGGTTTCGGCCAAGAGGAGGAAGAGGACTCCAAGCTCCAAGCTCTTGTATTCCAAGCTCTTTGATTGTTTCCCTATCACCTCCTTTTGATCCCTTGCTTGTGCTAGCAAAAATGGAGAATGGAAGATCAA